>JAODLD010000047.1:6193261-6212350 GCA_026781065.1 Mormyrops boulengeri | reverse complement strand
GCTTTTTACGAATTATTGTTCCACTCTTTTTGTCCTGTTAGCACTGGTTGGGGGCGGTTCGCCTTTCAATACACCCCCCCCCCCCCCCCCCAAAAACACGAGAAAAAAAAATCTGGCGAGTGAGAGGCGATGAATCGTTGGAAACCGAAACCAACTAGAAGAGTCGGATATCCTCAGGGCAAGGGGAGTAGAGGGTTTAATTTGGCTCATGAAATCATAAACGCTACGACTGCGGGCAATCAATCTTCGACCTGTCTGCTAGACGTGCGCGGGTCCCGGGTGAGGGGAGACCCTCGACATGAGGTTTATTGTAATTTCCCCCAAATTGATTCCCTTTGCGTTTCGACAACACCATTCAACGCGGGTGCCCATGTGAGTCCAATAAAAACAGGGGTCCCAAGTGGGCCGAAGGCCGCCAGCGCGCGTCATCCTGACAGCTGACTTGTTAATGGATTCCCCGGAGAGGAAAGGGTCTGTTCAGCGTCTGCATCTGACAGCTTCCGTCCTGGGTGCCAGGATGAGAAAAGTCAACTAACACGGAACGACAGGCCAACAACACATTTAAAGGTAAACTGCGTGTGTTCATTTCTGGCATTCATTCTGCAAAAGATTTGAACAACCTTATGTAAATACAACAGCACTTAGACAGCTGGTATCATTTTACTGTTGATTTTGTAATATAAAAGCACCTAATTTGTTTAGGTCATAAATTCTATTCCCTGTTTACTGTTGTAGACCCCTGAAAATAGAGCCATCACAAATTTCAGCTAAAGACTCCTTTTTATAGTGTGTCTTGGTGAGTATGTGGATGCGTAGCTGGTATAATATTATATAATCAGTGCAGAAGAATAAAAGCAGAACAAAAACAAACCTGTGTGACCTCCGCATTTCACCACTGTATTGTTATGTTAATGAATGTTACTGGTTGAAGATTTATGATGCATCTCCGCATCGGTCATCCTCCTATTAAATTTATGCGCCTGTTACATTTTGTCCTTAATTGTAAATCCTTTTAGCAAATCTTAGATTTGTTAATATCGTGACAAGAAGATGAAGACTTATATCTCGGAGCCACTTATCATATCTATCCGTCCATTCATGGATGGAAGGACGGATGGATGGAAGTATCAATACTTCTGTTCAGGGAATTTAAATAATTGTAATAATTCATAATGTTAGGCAGGGCAGCATGGTGGTGCAGTGGTTGGTACTATCCCCTCACTCCTTTGGGACCTGGGTTCAATTCTCCACCAGGGTTCTAAAAATATACTGAATAAAATAATTAATGAATATAATACATAAATAATAAAGTAAATAAAAATATGCTGAGAATAATTGGAGTTACCAGATTGCCCATAGGTATGCGTGCGTGAGTGACTGGTGTGTGAGTCTGCCCTGCAATGGGTCGGCACCCCATCCTGGGTTGTTCCCTGCCTTGCGCCTGTAGCCTCTGGGATAGGATCCGGACCCCCATGACCCTGAATAGGGCAAGCGGTTTCAGAAAATGGATGAATAATGTTAAGCAAAGTATGCTACTAGCTAATTATAAACTGACGTGTTAAAATTATAAACCTTAAAAAAGTATGTAAATGCATTCGCAATGCTAAATAAGTGTGATTGTGTGTATTATGATAATTATTGTCATTTTGTTTAATTTTTGAGGAAATTTGTAATTTATTAGAAATTATACACTCGGTCTGAAGGTTTATCACAGGTCAGTAGTGTGGTGGTTAAAGGCTTGTGGATAGGACTGGTTCTGAGGCTTGTTCTGTATGTATGTCTCCCACACCCACCTGCTACAGCTCTGGGGGATGCTGGGATGTCACTGACACCATGATCATGTAAAATACGACACGGGGCACGCAAGGTGCTGTGGTCCCCTAAAGTAAATAGGCAAAACCCACCAGCACACAGGCAGTGATTACCTTCCCTTGTCTCAGTCTTGAGAATGTGGTCGAATTAGGTTATCTTTCTTTAAAAAAAAATAGGCAATAATTTTCTTCCATGCTCATTTGCTGGCTGACTATCTGTGAAATTTGTATTAATATGGATTTCCTCGTTCCCTTTTAACTCCATCTTGTAGCAGAGGCCGCTGTTTGAAAGTTATTGGTTCAATTTATTACAATGTGACCATGAATATACAGTATTCATAAACTGAATTTTTTTGCATTGCAAAAAATCTCCAGTGGTACGAACACAAAGCAAATAATGAATTAAGACAAATGAGACCATACAGGATGAATACAATGGATTAATGTGATCCCAAGTCTGATTGCGCCAAAGTAATTTTTCATAGGCCCGCGGACCATTATGATTAATCTGAAGGTTTTATTGTTTTGTGGGTGTGCTAATTTGTACGATCACACATTTTCCTAAGCGGATTCCATGTTTCGTACTTTCGCAGTTGAAATTTGCATGAAAGTTATGCATGTAGAATTTAAAGGAAAGAGCAGCAAGCAGAAAGGATGGAGCACACATGCAGACTGAACCAGAACTGAGAAAAAAAAACCCGGAGTCTCTCCTGTCTACCCACCCACCTATATACCTCCTATCCAGGTGAGGGAAGTGTACCAAGCAGGTTAGGGCAGACCATGCTTTCTAAAGCCAGATTATATCCCACTCTGAGGGGTCTCCAGGTATTCTCCAACCAACTAGGAGATACAGTCCCTCTAGGTCTGCCTCAGGACCCGCACCTCATGCAACATCAGGGTTCCCACTCTTTTCCAGACATCATTTTCCAGGACATTTTTTTGACTCACGTGCCCAAATTCCTGTATCAAGAAGCTTCTTCATAAGGTGCCTGAACCACATCAGCTGATTCCTCTGGATCCAAACGAACAGCATCTCGTAATTGAGGTCCACCCACATCTCTCCATATCTCACTCTGTCAGGGAGAGTGAACTCTGCAGAGGAAACCTCAATCATGCTGCTTGACTTTGATTTTTGACCTTGTTCTTCCAGCCTACGTTCTAGCAATATCATATTCTTTTATACATAGTTCCAGTTTATACCTTTTTTGTCAGAAGGCATAGCTGCTACAGGTTTGAGTGTGTGTGTGTGTGTGTGTGTGTGTGTGTGTGTGTGTGTGTGTGTACGCGCGCTGGTGTAACTACCTTACATTCAGACTGTTCTGTAGACTCCTAAGCCCAGCTGGACAAAATGTTAATGGCGATAGATGGACAGGTTTCGGCAGTTGGAACATTACTGGACAGCCAGTCAAGCAAGACTCTTCCCTACATCAAAGGGATTGGTGCTGAAACCCTTCAAAACCATTTGCCTTTTAAGAAGAATTATTACGAAAGCTACCTCACCAAAGAGCAGCTTTCCAAATGATTCAGTGAGTAATTGCCTCAGTTATTACTGTACATTAACTCAAAAACAGGAGGAAGCTTTGTTCCGTGTAATGATTTTACGGACATTTACAGAAACAAGCAGAAGTCGACAGGACGTGCCAATCTGTCTTAATGACTGGAACATCTCCCAGCTGGGCTTGTGCTGCCAGGATGGGAAAGGGAAGCTGTTCCCGTTCCTCCTGCCTAATGATGACAGGATGCTGGGGAACGGGAGGCAAGCGGAGCAGAAGATCCAATGGCGGGGCGGCTCACGAACTCGGTGGGGGTCAAAGGGCAAAGCTCTCTGTCAAAAGATGAGCGACACCACATGCTTACTGAACAGGGGGGCAACAGGGGGGCATTTCCCATGAGCTACAGGAAGCCACTCGGCAAAAAAGAAAATCAAACAAATTTAAAAGCACCAAAGTCAAATATATCTGAACTACATTGCTGTCCGTTCATTTTCTATGTCCGCTTGCCCTATTCAGGGTCACAGGAGTCTGCCATCTATCCCGGAAGCTACTGGTGCACCACAGGGAATAACCCAGAATGGGGCACTGACCCATTGCAGGGCACATTCACAATCACATAGTAAATCCACTCTCAGAAAAAAGGGTAATGATTTGTATCTTTGCTTGTCACTGGGGCTGTACCCTTGTAATTGTACCTTTTAAGGTACAGAAATGGAACATCCCAAAGGTACAAACAGCATTAATGTACCATCAACGGCACAGAAATGTTCCTCAGAGTCCATTTCTGTACCTTAGAAGGTACAATTACCTACAGCTAAGGGTACAATTGGCAGACCCCTGAGGGTACAGACCCAGTTACAAGCAAAGGTATAAATTTTTACCGTATTTTTGCCAGTGCAGCAAATATTTTTGAGGTGAATCGAATGAACACTGGGAGCCTTACATTTAGCCCAGACTTTCTTAAATCTGATAAGTTATCTGGCTAAGCAAGAAATCCAGCTTCGTGATTCAGGCCCCTGAGGTTTCAAGATGTGCCTATAGGATGTTTAAAGATCAAAAACAGCTGATTATTATTGGGGCACAAGGGAATGATCCACTGAATCCAAAACAGGGCTTCCCAACCCTGGAAATACAGCGGCACTGGACCCCCCCCCCCCAAGGCGTTTTACCCGTCTGTGAAAATTTTGTACGATGTAAATGAACATCATAAGCTTGGGAACCCCTACTCTAAACGAATTGCTCTACCTGCATTAACATCCTGTGATATAGTGCATTCTCTACAGCGCCCTTCTCTCCCGCATTCCCGCTGTCCCTCTCCGGCATTCCCGCTGTCCCTCTCCCGCATTCCCGCTGTCCCTCTCCCGCATTCCCGCTGTCCCTCTCCGGCATTCCCGTTGTGTCCCGCTGTCCCTCTCCAGCATTCCCGCTGTCCCGCTCCCGCATTCCCGCTGTCCCTCTTCGGCATTCCCGCTGTCCCTCTCCGGCATTCCCGCTGTCCCTCTCCCGCATTCCTGCTGTCCCTCTCCTGCATTCCCGCTGTCCCTCTCCGGCATTCCCGTTGTGTCCCGCTGTCCCTCTCCGGCATTCCCGCTGTCCCTCTCCGGCATTCCCGTTCTGTCCCGCTGTCCCTCTCCGGCATTCCTACTGTCCCTCTCCCACATTCCCGCTGTCCCTCTCCGGCATTCCCGCTGTCCCTCTCCCGCATTCCCACTGTCCCTCTCCGGCATTCCCGCTGTCCCTCTCCGCAGTCCTGATTTAAAGTGCTGTTTTCTCTACTGGGAAGCTCACATCCCTTGATCAAACATTAGGCCAATATGAAAAGCAGAAATGTTGTGCAGTTTACATTGAATGCAGGCCCTGAAATTTTAATTGTACTCCTCTAATTCATACACATACACAAACATAAAATATAAAAGTAGAAGTAGATCCAATTTCTAAAATATACCACAAATAATAATTGCATAGATAGATAGTATCAGTCTTTGGCTGAATATTTGTATATTGTGTCTTTTGACTGCAGACCGACATACCAGATACATAGACCTACTCTATCTGTTACTTACTTTTGATGGATGTAATTGTGCTGTGAAGCACCAGCATCAGAATTACTGTATTTAATTATACTTTTGAAATATACATGTATGATAATAATGAGTGAATTTGCAACCAGATTTATTTTGTAATATCCATAATCATATTAACGTTAACATTCGATTGCCAAAATACACTTTTGGTGGAGATAAATATTGAATGGCATAAATACTTCTCTGTAAATCGTAGCTTGAGATTAAGTGGTTAAAAATGATCCACTATAGTTTTCTGATGTTTGCGTTGTATAAATGTACGTAATCTGTCATCTGATCGATGAAAGTAGTCTTGTTATATTGAAGTACCGAAGTCACGTTAGACTCTAAACGTTTTATTCCCAATTTTAGGCTACATCTAGTTAACTTTTCACAAATATGTATAAAAATCAATAACAGTCAATCTTTTATGGTATTATTTATGCAATTTTTATTTGGTGATATTTGACGGCTGTTTCATTGTTTGATAGCAGTGTACGTTGTTACTGCGGGTCCGGGCTTTTATTCATTATACCGAAGTTACTTGTTTCATAAAATGATCTTTAATATTTTAGCCAATTGGGTTTTAAGGCAAAACACCAGTCTTAATGTCGCCCAGCCCATTTTACACTTTGATTGATGCTTCCGTTGCTCTACAAAACAAAAAAGCCGAAGAACAAAAGTAAGATTCAGTTGAGCCATCACAGACCCAGGACGCGCACATATCTTACAAATACCAAAGCGTCCTTCAAACACCGTTATCTCCTAATAAAACGAGAAGCACAAAAACTTTAGCGCACACGGAGTCTTCCAGAAACTATGGATCATACTGGTAGTAATCTCTTCCAGACCCATACGGACGCTATAAGTTTTGGCATTGATCACATTTTGAACCATGCGGAACAGGGGAGTTTTACGGTTTCCAACTCCAGACTTCAGGATCCCGACTATGGCTTGGGATGTATCGTGAGTACTGCCTACAGCACGATGACAGGTAACTACGGCATCAGTAATACTACGGGATACAGCAGCAGCTCTTGCGGAAGCACATCTTTAATTGGCTCTTACAATGTGAATATGGATATGAACATGCACGGGCATAACGCGAACCAAGCCGGAGTCATCAGTGTTCCCGTTCACCGACCGCTAAATAGTGTTTATTCGTCTGCGCCTCCCGGTGCCACGACGCTGTCAAGTTGCGAAAACGTAAATACCGTTAATAATCTGGCGGGATTAAGTTTTCCGTGGATGTCAAGCAATAGAAGACACACAAAAGAAAGACTTACATGTAAGTAATCATAAGTCATGCCACTATAATTTTTAATTATTTGTTTTATGCTGATTAATTTATTTGACGTGTTGTGGGGTAAGGTTTCTATTCTGAAGTAATATGTAAATTCTTCAATTATGCGACAGCTTCCGTCAACTCCACGTTTTTCTTTGCGAATTTCTATAGTAAGGACTAAATGCATGGTGCGATTTTGAAAGAGTGCAATAAAACCTATGGTAATTGGATACTCCCTGAATAACTAGGGGATAGCCTATAATTTATGAGGGTAGCTGTATTATATGAATTGAGTACCTGAGGCCGGACCTATGTTTAGCGGACTCGGTACCTGGAAGAGTTTTTCTTCCAATCGAACTCGCCGAAACTCCGGCTTTCTGAAATTCACAAAAATGTACCAAATACAGGCCTAAGAAAACAAAGTAAATACCCAGTAACCTATATATAGGCCTTATATAAGCTATGCAATTATATTTCATCATGACAGCTATACGATAATAAGAAGAATTGTACAAAATTCATACCCTATCTCTGACATTTTAACTTAACAGAATTCCAACAATGTTCTGGTAAACAGGACGTCCCTAAACGTCTAAGGTCGTTGTGGTTATGACATATTGCTGCTGTTGGCGTAATATTAAAATCCTTCCAAGAATATTAAATTTTATTTTTATTTCTTTTTAGTCAAGGTTGTGGAATGCAACATTGATTTCCCTTGTGGAAGGGACAACACATTTTAGAATAACAAACACTAAGGAAAACGTATATATATATAAATAGGCCTATTATATAATACAGTACATAAATTATATATGTATATATGTATTATATATGTATGTATATGCGCACGCATACACACACTGAAATACATTCAGTAGCTGGATAACACGCTCAACATCTATTAAAATATTTTGATTATAACCAAACCTCTGATAAATTGTTATGGATTTTATTGACTTTAACTTGAACCTTTATTGTATTCATTTCTTATGTTAATTTCTTCGGTCACATATGTAGAAATTTTATTTATAAACGTGTAGGCAAGGTCACGTTCAGTAGTGCGCACTTACACTTCGTACTGGAAAAAGTCATAATTAGGTGGAACGAAAATAAGGCGAATTAAGGCGCTAAAGTGCGTTTTCAGAACGTGTTTATTAACCACGCAATACGTGTCGTCCAATATACCTTGCCAGGTATGGCTGGAATGATGAACTGGCGAGTAGCTTATAAGTCCTGCTAGCTTTCTTCGTCGAAGTCCCAACCGCGAAGCGCTTTGTTGCCGGCCTGCTGATATACTGCCGCCTGCGTTTGCGTCTGTATTCCAATCCAGCGGCGCTCTCTCCCTCCTCACGCCGTGCAGGTCACCCGTACCAGAACCGGAGCCCGTCGAAGAAGAAAAAACCTAGAACTTCCTTCACCAGACATCAGATATGTGAACTGGAGAAAAGGTTTCACCGGCAAAAGTACCTGGCGTCTGCAGAGAGAGCAGGTTTGGCAAAAACACTTAAAATGACTGATGGGCAAGTCAAAACATGGTTCCAAAACAGAAGGACTAAGTGGAGGTAAGACTGTACATTCAGTTCGGTTATTCATAAAATAACTGTTTTGTGCCTCATTAATCACAGTGACAGGGCTTACAGAATTCCGAAAACATTTCCAATAATAATGCTATAAATCTTATTCTGTTTATGGGAAATTCCTGAAGAGGTAAAGTTACCTTCAAATATACGGTGACTCATGAAAGAGAGTTTTTAGCCTGTTTCGCAATTTATCACCGATCGCAGTGATTTAAATCATAGAGTATTCAAAGCTTAGAGAGTGAAACCTGGCAAGCATATGACAAGTATCGAACGCATGGCCGGGCAGCCTGAAGACGATATAGGCGGCCGCCTATGGCGCCAACTTCTGAGGGGGCGCCGATTAACCAGTGAATTTAACTTTACCTCGGACAGGGGGTGTCACATTGGCTAGGACCGGTACTGGGTGAACATGCACATGATCTATACTTTATTAATGTAGGCTAGTTTTCATTAATTATTGATAAGTCGTTGAATGTCAAACCGAAAATAAATACAGCGATCATCCTATCATAAATATTTAAATATATCGCTGCTCCATGCGGGCAACTACATTGAAAACAATATTTTAATAATACCACCAAATCTGACACAGTAATAATGAGGACAACACACCCGCACATTTACTTTGTAAAACATGAGTGGATGGATAATCGAATGACAAACGCATATCACTTGAGATTCTCTTTTATTTTGAGTGTATCCGTTGATTCTAGAAGGTGTGACAGGGTTCACCTTTTGGAAAAACCAAGTCCAGCTTTTTTTCTTCATTTAATTGCTTCATAATAGTAACAGTCTCACTCAAAATGAGTGTGAATTTCTGTTTTGGTTTTTAAAACCACATTTATAGCAGCAACTTCTGAGTTTATTCTATTCCTTTCTTACCCATTTAATTAACTCAATATTCAATGTAATATTCAAGAAACTTGCATTGACAAAAATAAGTTTAACGGGATATTTTCTAGATCTTTTAGCTCTGCTACCAGTCAAGAATACTATTAGTCACTTGTGTACAAGGTATACAGAGAAATGCACATCTATACACAGATTATACTGCGCAATAACAAATTACAATATAAATGATTAAAAATAAATGTCATACAAATACACATATAAACTCTAAGCACAAAA
Source organism: Mormyrops boulengeri (assembly GCA_026781065.1). Taxonomy (NCBI): domain Eukaryota; kingdom Metazoa; phylum Chordata; class Actinopteri; order Osteoglossiformes; family Mormyridae; genus Mormyrops; species Mormyrops boulengeri. Next base: position 6,202,990 of record JAODLD010000047.1, on the reverse strand, counting down.
ATGTGGTATATGAAGACTTATATACAATATAAATATATTTACATATATAAGGCGACAGGTAAGGTACATGGCATAAGCAGTGTGCATACGTGGAACATACTGTGTCCTATGCAGGTTTACATGGTATGTATGCAAACACACAATAAGACAGTAGTCTGTCACGTCATAACCTCACAACTTTGGTGCAAGGTTGTATTGAAAATATGGTGAGCAGCCATAAACTCTGAAAAATCCACCAAAAGTCTGAGGGGCAAAGTTTATTGAAACATTAAGTGTGACACAGTCAGGTGATTTTATGTCCATATTTGGTCTTGTCCTTATAAATTAATGTATCGGGATGCTGCACACTGACCCTAACCTCAGAAACTTTATTCCTGCCTGTAACTTTTTACATTTTTATGCATGTGAGATAAAGGTAAAAAGAAACATGCATGCAAGTCATGAATATATAAATAAAAATATGCACAAATGAATAAATATATAAATAAAATAAATACATAAATAAAAATAGGCAGAAATACAAACAGCTGCTTAAAATGTTCTTGTGATGTATGATAGGCACTGGAAGATTGATGAAAGCATCGAGTAAATATAGTATGTATTTTACATTAAATATGCTGGATTTCCAGCCCAAGGGGGATTATGTATGCTTTTATATGTATGGTTTTATATTTTATATAAACATGTTTTTTTTTTTCATTTACACTGCATTTTAATATTTTGAGGCACTGCATCTAAGTAACTGTATATCAGTAACAGAGCACTGCCTCTGTGATAAAATCACATAAAGGTCTAGTAATACTACTGTATTTGGGCATTTTAAAAAGTGGTTTTGTTTCATTAACAGTTATATACAGCATATTCACACATCGATAATTTTATAAATACATGTACATTCAGTACATAACCTCTATCTTGTATTTCTTGCTGCATACATAAGATCCTGCATATTATCATGCTGACAAGTTGGAAATTGTGATGTGATTGTTTAGAATAAAAATGTATATGGAATGGTGAACGAGATGCAGCTTGGCCACAGGGGGGCGCAGTAGTGGTGCCCAGCGAAGATTACAGTGTTTGAAAGAATTCGATTTAGTAACAAACTTTGCTTTTTAAATTACCCTTCTCGCGGTGAAACCAAACCACCTATAATATATTTAATAATATTTTCTGCAAAAACTGACAAAATACACACCATTACCCCAGTCTATAATAATTTTCTTATACCAGCAAGAAAAAAGGCTCTTTATCAGTTATTTAGTGCTGAATGATGGAATTAATAATAATTTAGAAGTGACTGATGTATTGCTTTATTTGGTGGATAATTTTGTGTTTGAAATGATACTGAAGTGTATTAATAATACAGTATAAAGTTTAAAGGTATCTATGCTGTCTGTAATTCTGATTGTAGAATGTGATTAAATAATATTCCTAAAGGCATGCTTATTATTTACAGTAGGGGTGTATGCAATGAGAAGTTGCTGTTATCCTAATGGGATTTCCCTCAATAGCAGTCAACTTGCTGACGTGACATTCTCTGTGTTTGATGTCATTCATTGTTAGACGGCAAACGGCAGAGGAGAGAGAAGCAGAGCGGCAGCAGGCCAACCGAATCCTTCTGCAGCTCCAACAGGAAGCCTTCCAGAAAACACTGGAACAGCCAGAAGACCCCGACCCTATTTGCCTGCAGAACAGCTCCTTGTTTGCTCTTCAGAACCTTCAGCCGTGGACAGAGAGACCCAGCAAAATAAGCGGCATGTCCTCTTGTGATTAGGGGAATCGACTCGTGGATATTGTGTCACCCTCAAAATAAATAGCTACGCAACAGCTGTATTATGTTTACAAAAATTCATAAAAAACGGCCTCGATCTAGCAATGGTGTATAATGGTGAAAGTAAGTAAAAGGAAAATAAAAAACTGAAGAGAAAGTCACAGCTATAGGAAAAATTGAACAACCATTCTCAGCACTTTCTGTATGTAATTCATAAAGAAGATAAAGTGATCGATTTGTTTAAAAAGAAATTAGTGATATTTGGAATGAGACATTTAAAGTACCTGTTTTTCTAAATTAGTTAGTTTTATTTCTATATACAATTTCCGTATCATTAACTTCACACACTATGCTTTCACGAAAGAAAAAACATGTGATACCAACATGTTTCAAGGAATTCTCCAGAATTTGAGATATAATTGTTATTAATGTTTTATTTTACAATGTAACATGCATCTGTTTATATATGTTTTCTTTTGTTAAAATACATAAAATGTTGTACTTATCATATAAGTGCATATAAGTATAAAATGAAAATAAATCTTGGAATCATTGCACAGCACTTAAAAACATTAAAACTTTATAATTACAAATGCATTGCCTTGACAAATATCTTTAGGCTACTGTGTGGAATGAGTGTGGTTCATAGCATATCTTTCAGAGACTGTAAGTCTGTCCCTTTCAGGAGGTGGCTTGTGTTTTTCTTCCTTGCGTTTTGGGCCTTGTGGGAATGGCAGTGCTTTCCAAACACTGAGCAGATGCAGACGTGCAGCAGTGTGTGTGAGACAGGCCAGGGTCTCCGTCTCCATTAGTGCAGGAATGCAAGGTTTCATTTCATCATCCATTTGTAAAGGTTTCTGGTGCATCAACCAGGGACTTTTCAAACCCTGTCCACTCCTAAAACAAAAACAAATGGGGGCCAGACATTCGCCATTCAAGAAAAAAAAAAAACAGAGGGTGTAGGTGCAATCTCAACATCCACTATTTAGTTCTCACTTTTCTTAAAATGCAATGAAAAGACCAGTGCAGGCCCTCAGCTTTGTACAAACCATTCTCTGTGTATGTGTTAGGACATGTCATCTCTATAGTAAGATTAAAGCCAATGGGCAATCATTTGTGAAATTATTTTGTTAATGAATGCACTTAAAATGATTATTCTCTAGTGTTACACTCATAGGAAACCATTTATCCTGAGTAGAAACAATATGTTTTAATATATTGAACTAGTCTAATGTTTCAAATTGTTCATGCTAAGAAATTCTTTTATTAAAAATATTTTTTTGTTTCCATTGCCATAGTATTTTGGTGCCATCTCACTATATTCCAAGACACATAGTGTGTATATAGTTATATATGTGAAAGGCTGTTACTATATAGAAATTCCGTGTATATATATATATATGCATGTATATATAATATTATAATTATTATTTAGGAATTCACAGCAACGTGTTCATGGCGATATTAGTAAGTTTTGCCTGCATCCCACATTTTTATCTGTACTTAGGTATTTTACAAGTCACTGAAAAACTACATAATTCTTGAAAATAATAAATGGTTTCATATGATTAATAATTTATTTTTTATCCTTACCAATGTTTTATTACGCTCAGTAAAACATGGGATGATATAACTGGATCATAAAATTAAAATAAAATTGTTAATAAACTGCACTGCCTGCTTACAAAAAAAGTATATGAAATCGATAACCACTACTCAACAACAATTTCATTTTAAGATATCACTCTCTAAATATATATACTGACAAATTCCATCCATCCATCCATATACCGTTAACATAAAACCATAACGTGTCGTCATTCTCGAAAACACCAATAGACGGAAGCGGAAGCTGTGACGCGCTGCTTCTCGCTCCACTCTGTCACGCTTCAAACCAAAAGACACTGCCATCCTGTCATACTTAATGTAGTTTTATAACTTGATTCTGGCGGCTTTAAAACGACTGTTACTCTAGTATTAATAAAACTGAGGGAAAAGTACTGCAAGGAATACAGGAAAAGTCCACTAAATGACGGTATCGCCCATCTCCAGATAACTCGTCTCGGATTTATTAAATAATCTAGACATTGGAATATTACCGGCCGGTGTTCTGTAGAGTTGAGCTACTTTGACGAGTTAGGCTACCGTAGTGCTAATCGACAGCCCTAAACCTAACCCCCCCAAAACCCCCTAAAAGCCTAGCCCTAGCCCCCCAAAAACCCTAACCCCAACCCCTAAAACCTAACCCTAATCCCAAGACGTGGAACTACACATGCGCAGAAAGGCTCGATAGCACGTCTCGATAGGTAGCTCAACTCGTCAGAGCACTGGCGTTGGTCACACAAACCCTGAATCCTTCTGTACTACCGCTACCCGAATGAAAGGTAACACCCCTGTAGGTGACACGCACTTCCGCTTCCGCTATGACGTCACGACCAGAAACATTGGCGGCTTTTTCATATTTTGGACGCGAGCGGCTGCTCCGGCTAGCTAAAGCTTAGATTGTCGTCCTTTGAAACTGTTGCCGCCTAGATATATGGTGAGTGTTTTTCCCCCATCGTTTCCAGTCATGAATTATTTAACCTGGTTTTGATCTATCGGCAGAGTTTGCTGTAATATCACTTTTGACGGAGGAACTGCAGACCTAACTAGCTCGTTAGCATCGTTTTGCATTCGAGTCGCCACGTATCAATTATGTTTATCTCTTTTGCGCAGGATCCGGATGAATTGCTTGAAAATGTAAGTTTTCTGCCTTCTGTTTGGCTGACTTTCCGTGACACCGTTACGCCGGTACTATATGATTTTTCTAACGGTCCTTCTGTCAGGCAAAGGCTCTTTCCAAGCAAATGTCAGAGTACCAGGGCATCCTGCCGCCAGACCCCCCGGTCAGCAAGCAGTGCTCGGAGGCTGCGTGGGAAGAGCTGCTGGTTGAATGTGACGAGCAGTTTAACCACATGCAGCAGGTGTGCATTTACGGTTGTATTAATCTGCATGCGACGTCATGTGTGTTAGGGTGGATGAGATTGACACCTTTGTCCATCTTGTGATACGTCCCCCAGCTTCAGAATGACATCGCTGTGACAGAAGCGGACTCTTCTGGAAACCAGTTAAATGAGGTATGTTGTATGCTATTGTTTTATGGCTTGCATGCTTTTAAAAAGTACCGTGGTATTGTACAAGAAAAACTTTCGCAGTGTGCAACCGGCAAATCCTAAATAAGACTTACATTAAGATTCAGAACACAGTTGCATTTATCTGAAAACAATCTTTAATTCTGTTTTGCCTTAGACAGAGAACCGGATAAATACTTTGACAGCAGAGCTGAAGCAGTGGGAAGAGACTGAGCCAAGATGTACGTCACAATTAAACGCCAGAAACGCTGTTTGTGACTTTTATGTTGAGCAGATGATTTAAGGGGAGAAGGGTCTCTTAAACCGGCCTGTCATTTTCGGTCCCCAGTGCTGTCTGTAAATCCTGAAGTGTTACTCTCCGTGGGAAGAGAGGAGGTAAGTCTGTCAGAGCAGTGACTCTTTTTGTACATGTACTTCTTGCCTAATTTGAGGTTTTTAGGAATTAAGATTTGTATAGCAATCGTTTTAAGCTTTAGGTTTCTGAAGATTTCTCGCCTTTTCTGATGTCAGTTTCACAGTTACTACATTGGAAAGAAAGAGAAATGATAAATCTCTTGATTAAGCATGTTGGATAAATTTAATATTCTCATGTTTATCATCCTAAATCAATATAAATGTAAAGTAAGTAGTTAAAGTAGTTACTTGCAAACAAATGTTAGTTTATTTTTATCTTACCATCAGTATATTAAGGGAGACCTTGAACATAAAATGATTAAATGCTGATGGCTGTCTTGGTGATTTAAACTTTTTTAACTATTTCCTTTAAAACATCGACACTGATATATTTTTTTTCTCTCTGCTCACCTGTTTTATAGTTGTCTCAGCTGAATGCACAACTTGAGATGGTTCTGTCTTGTTCTCAAGCAAAGAGGGATAAACTCAGAGAGGTTTTAAAAAGGTCTGGTCTCATCTTTGTATTTTCACATTTAAATGTGGCAAAGCTGGACAGTGAAATAACTGTAAGACTCTAGACGGAGTTCCAGTGAGCGTGTTGTTTTACAGTGAGTGTGTTTTACAGTGAGCGGAAATGGTTAGAAGAAAAGGAGGAGGTGTTGAAGGCGGTCACCGAACAAGTAAAGGCATTGCAAGAAGAAAATGAGAGACTATCAGAAACAAGGTATGTGTAAACACAAAACCACACATTTGGGCCCGGTAATACAAAGCAAGATTTGCTGGTTAACTGTTATTTAAGGTTCCCCAATTTAAATGAACTTTTCTTCGTTCACTTACATTTAGCGTAGGCTTCCATTTATCTGCACGAATCCTGCATCGTATTACAGGCCCCTGGAGTGGGCGCTAATGTTCTGTGTGTTTCCCTCTTGTGAGAAGGTCATTTGGGTACCTGCTAAGACGACACATAGTCTGTTTGTTTAGTATGTCGTCTTTTGATTGACTGACACAGCAATACACTTCTAGTGTTTTGCTGGACATGAAGAAAAGACTTAAGAAAATGAAAGATTTCCAGGATAACTTGCTGAGCACGCTTAGCGACATACTGGAGGAACATTTCCCGCTTCCTCAGGAGGGAGGGAACGGCAGCAAAAGGAAGAAGGTGAGATCCTCATCTCGATACTGCTTCTCCTTTGTTTCCTTACCGTTCTGTCTGATGAAAAGGGACTGCAGTTAATGAAATCGATTTTGATGCAGAATGTTCTTCCGGAGCCAAGAGCAGACCTTATTTCTCTTCACGATATCCTGGAGGTATGTCCACTCTGGTGCACGTACACGCAGTATTATCCAGTTTGGAATTGTCTGTTTTGTCGCCACGGTCCATGTGCTCACGGGGTTTCTGCTTCCTGTGACCCTGACAGGTCCTCATGAACAAGACGGTGGAAAGCCCTCATGAACCTTACGTGGTGATGAACGAGAGCTTCTGGCCACCGTACATTGAGATGCTGCTCCGATACGGAATCGCGTCCAGACATCCAGATGATTGCGTCAAAATTCGCTTGGAGGCTTTTTATTAGCGACAATGACAAATTCTTGCTCTAGATATATTGTTGCTCATGTAAAATATAATATCTCGATATGATGTGTAGTCCGTGCTGTGCTGTATAATTGGGCTCAGGTATTTACACACAATTATTGCACCTTGAAATCAATATCTTGTTTTTTAAACTGTATATAAGCTTCCAGTATATGTACTGTGATAAACATGTATTTATTTGCTTTTAATGTCGCCCATTGTCAATGGTGATCCTTTCTTAGCTTAGACTAAATAAAAAGCGTCTAGAGGAAAACAGTGGAAGAGTTCTTTAGGATTTTGCTTTCGCTGTACTGCAGAATGTAAGTGCTTTATAAGTAATCATTTCCTGTATGATATGTACATAGTGTTAGTGCTATGTTTATCTACTAAAGACAATACGTGTTTTATCACGTGATTGATGTGTTTGAATAATTAAAACTAATGGGGCATTCGGCTTGTCTTTGGGGGGAAAGTCTCAAGCTAAACATGCACAATGACCCATTGGAACAGAAAGTCATCCACACTCAATGGCAGGGACAGCTTATGTAAGGCCACAGAAAACTATGGATCTCACCATGGTGACAACACTCACTTCAATAATCAAGAGCAAACCAAACTAAATGTCTGTGGTTTAAATAAGACAGGTTCCACCAAAATGTTCTGGAACAATGTTCTAACCATTTTCACCTGATGTGCACCTGAATCTAATTCTAGGCATTTTAAATATGTGAGGGTGTCCTAACTTTTTCCTCAGTGGAAATTGACATCTTAATTTTGTTTATTAAATACATGGATTTGTTGTTTTGTGGGCAATCACATCACCTTTTATCTAACGATATAATTTGAAAGAAAATTTCATATTGATATGTTGATATTAATGAAGAAATAAATGGTGAGTCCTAATTTTTTCACATGACTAAATGTAAATCATTTACATTTATGTGGACAAAAATTTTGTGCACTGGGAACAGCCGAAACGTAAGCACATTTCAGAGCAGCTGTACTGGTCGAGTCACTAAAGTTGGTATAAAGCGAAGTTAACAATAGAAACAAAATAATCAAGCTTGTGGAAGCAAGACCGTCAACAAGAAATCAGGGAGTTACATATTCGTGAAATCTGTAAAAGATGACTGCATAACATTGCATAAATACCAGTTTTCATAATTGTCTTTTGCTTCTTAATGCTGGCAATCTATAGTGTAATCAATACTTGGAGGAAATTAAGGTCAAATGCATCTGCCCTCCATCAGAACAACTGCCCCCTGTTTTCCACCCTGCCAGTTGAAATCATCTAGAGCTGCCACTGAAGGAAACATCTCTCAAGTTTGCTGAAAACCAGCTGCACTGTTGGAGTGACATTCTGTGGACAGAGATGAGTCAAATGTTAAATATTTGGAGAAAACAAACCGTTGCAAACCAACAATCAAACCCTCATCCTGATTGTGATGCACGGTAGAGGGGTTTCCATGGTGTATGACTTCTTGTCTCAGCAGCCGGGTAGCTTGCAGTCACTGAGGAGCGAATGATTTCCAAGATGTATCAGCAGGACGTCAGGACGTCTGCCCTAAAACTCAGAAGAAGAGTAAAACAAGAGTAAAAATTTTAGTTTATTATGACCACATCCTGACCTTAATCACATGTCAATGCTGGGGTGTGATCAGAATCAGCCCAAAGATGTATGTGAACTGAAACAGTGCTCTATAGAGGAAAGTGCCAAATACCTCCTAACTACAGTGCAGGCCTAATCAGCACCTAGAGAGACCATCTGGGTGCGGTTGCTGCCAATGAAGGACGTCCCACTAGTTACCAAATACAAGTATTCATATACTATCTATGAGTCTATAACCTTAATAATAAGGATTCTGCAATGTGTATTCTGTAACTGTTTGTTACTATGATTTAGAAGAAGTTCATATTACATTTTAGGAGTCATTCATTCAGAAATCCGGTTAATTCCAATTTTCCCCCTCACACCTATAGATGTGCTTGCACACCAGAAGCTTTTTACAAAGAGATTATATTTAATTATATTTTTTATATAAATCAATAGAGCCAGTATTTAACTGGCATAGATTTAAAACATTTAGTAAATGAAGACAGGTCTTTATTCAGCTCAGTGATTTATCTGAATGTTTGCCCTGACCTCATGCTCAAATATTAAACTATAACAATACAATTACTGGAATATAAGCTTCCCATTCAATTAATGTATGTTTAGATGAGACGTTTTTTATTTTCGGCGACTCGTGAAATGTCAGCTTCTCTCACGTTTGCCAGGGTGGCCAACTTTGGTTAGTCGGCTGGAGAGAGATTTTCAATTTGACACAAGTCTGCACACACATTTACAAGTACGCAACAGTTTTATTACCTTGTAAATAGTCTGTAGGGTTTGCAAATTACCCAACACTTTCGATGTAGCTATTTTTAGTAACTTTAATGGAATAAAATAGATTTGCCGTAAGATTTAATGCGTGAGTCTGAAAGCGAGAGTGTCACGCCAGATGCGCGGGAGTTAGTAACCCTGCATTTGCTGTTATATACTATCAGTGCGTGTGGATAGTTTTTAATCCCCCGGACTGGAAGCGTCAGTCACTACCTGTAGATTATGTCCATACAGTGTCATAATTAATGTGTAAGCAGATTAATTACTGATGGTAGTATGTTCTGATGGGTGTATCTGAGCTGTCAGAATCCGCTACATGTAGATTATGTCCATACAGTGTCATAATTAATGTGTAAGCAGGTTAATTACTGATGGTAGTATGTTCTGATGGGTGTATCTGAGCTGTCAGAATCCGCTACCTGTAGATTATGTCCATACAGTGTCATAATTAATGTGTAAGCAGGTTAATTACTGATGG
>JAODLD010000047.1:6147557-6169006 GCA_026781065.1 Mormyrops boulengeri | reverse complement strand
CCGTTATGCCGTAAATGACACCGTTTCCCACCTCCCCTTTACTGCCGGCATGCTCACTAATCTGGCCTTTCGGTCCCCCGTCGTGTGTCCTGCCTCCATCTGTGTGCCATGCCTCAGCCGCGTGCTTAGCGTGCCACCTCCAGCCTCCTGAACAGATGGGGCCCCCGCCACGTGGTGGGGGGCATGGCCTGACTCAGCGGAATCAAAGTCTTGCCCTGCCAGTGGCCGCGGGGCAGGAGTGAGCGTGGCACGCGAACGCTCCTCTCGCCTCCTCACACCACCCCCTCTCCTCTGCAGACGCCCCCACGGTCAGTGCTGGCAGCGGCTCAGTCGGTGCCGCCCCGCTCAGTGATGACCTGGACATCTTTGGGCCCATGGTGTCCAACCCACTGCCATCCTCTGCCGCACAGGTGATCCGCCCTCTGCTCTCTCTGCCTACTCTCTCTCTCTCTCTCCTCCATCTCTCCTTCCGTTGCATAGCTCTCCATGCTCTCTCTCCTTTTCCTCTTTTCTTTCTCTCTGCTCTTATTTCTCTGCATTCTCTCTCTTTGCTGTCTTCTATTTTCTCAGCTCTTTCTGTGCTCTTTGGTCTGTCGATTCTCTCCTCTGCCCTCTCTCTCTTTGTTGTTCTTTTTTTCCTCTGTTCTCTTTCCCTTCTCTCTTCCCCTACTGCCCCCCCCACCTCGGCTCTCTACGCCCACCTGTTCTCCGTTTACCTTTCGTCCTGCAGTCCTCTTTCCTCCTTTTCTCATCTATACCTCTCACTGTTTCCTCTATACCTTTATACATCTCTCCATAACTGTCCATTGCCAACTATGAACGCCAAGCAGTCACTTCCAGTCACTCCCCACCGGTCCTGGCTTCATTCTGACCCTAGGCGGCGCTCAGGCTGCCTTTCACACAGAGGGAGCAGCTCATCGTGCAGGCCTGTCACTCCTGGCTGGCGGCAGTCATGCCCCATTGCCCCAGCAGCCGACGATCTTAGATCGGCTCGTCTTGTCTGGCCCAGCCAAAGGCTCCTCCGAGAGCGGGAAAGGTCACCACATGCCTCTGACATTACTGTCTGCGTGGTCGTGTTTACCCTTCTGGCACACTTCGGTCGAGCAGCAGCTGCTGAGGGTGCTCTGCGCTCCTTAAGTGACGTTTTGCACGGCGTTCGCCCACCCTACCGCACCCCGGCATACCACAGGAGCCAAACGGATTCCATGTGCATACGACCATGATGGCGCTGTGCTGCAGCCTCATGAGACTACTTTCACAACAACTTTGGCCAATGGAGGCCAAGGGGATGCCGCAGGGGTCATTCAGCTCGTCTCCCAAGTCCTGCCGGAAGCTCGGATGGGGATTAGTCAACAGCTTGCACCCGGGCATCTCCCACATGAAGCAATGATTTATTCATGAGCATGGAGCAAGCTTCTGCCTACGCGAGATATCCCGCTAGAGCCAGTCGGCTCCCGGTGTGGAAACGCAGGTCTGCTTGTGTGGGGTGGGGGGGCAGCAGACCTCTTATCTCCACTCTGGCAGATGACATCATGTGCCGAGGGCTCGACTAAGCCAGCGTCTGAAAGACGCCGCTAAAATCACCCCCAGTCTTTCTTCAGTGCATTACCGTGCTACGGTGGTCAGACCGCTGCACTAACATCAATGCCCGTCATCCTATGTAAATTATATAGCTGCCTGAATTTAGAGCAGGCTAACACTGCGTTGTATACAATATAATTATAAATGACAATGCAGAAAATGGTGATTTGGTGGAATCAAAGCGTGGACGGTTAGCACTACGACCAAAAAAAGGTTGTTATTTTAGTCAGTCAACTACATGTATGTAAATTCTGCTCTCCTTCATCAAAGGGCTTCTTTAATAAGAAGTATCAACATCAGCTGCAGTGTCTGCCATGTGCTTCAAAGCCTCCAGCTCAGCTTGAACACACACGGCTTAGCAAGCGAAATAGCAAACTAGTCTGCTAAAAATCACTGAACATGAAGATTAAATAAACTCAAAACTTAATAATAACTTTATTTACAATATTTACAAATGGCAATATTGAACAATGACATACAAAATGATAAACTGCCACTCTGCGTTGCAGTAAAATGCTTCTTTGCCCCCTGCATGTGACAGAATGAATGAATACTGTGAGCCAACATCGCCGACAGCATGTGAAACCTGACGAGCATTAATGCTATTGGTAGTTCATCCTGTCTTGTTGAGACGTCTTCCGATCACCATGCAGGGAAGCCTGGCTTCCAGGCGAGTCTAAATATCTGACTGCAAGTCATACTGCAGTCTGTCCAATCAATGTTGCCAAGCAAAAACTATGTATGAAGCTCTCTTAGACTCCCAGTGAAGCACAGTGTCCGGGCAGGCTCAGAAAATACGTAATATATTCTCCAATAAGCTTTTGTCTATCCTCCATTTAGGACAAGCATATATGAACCCTATGTAGTTTTCCAGTGAAGCACGGCGTCAGTGGATGTCTATGGGCCTATTTATCCTGGTCTAAAGGGAAAATTAATGTATAAACCATGAAATGAGTGGTATTGATTACACTTTTGATTGCAAATAAAATGAATTTACATTGACACATTAATTCAATATTTTTGGGAATTTTACAGGGGAAGCCATGCTTCCTGTATAATCTTAGAACAGTCGCGTGTGCAATACAGGACATGAGAATACTGTTAAAGATGTCTGTTAAAGCTGCAGCAGTGGACAAGCCGTTGTTTTGTATGCCCAAGGATCGCTGACAGGATCAGTTTGCATTCATTGGTTGCATCTTCGCTTAAATGGTGCGCTGGCCCTTTAAGACGTCCCCATTCTCTCCGCACCCTTCGCTACCTTGTACCCTGACTCATCTGACATCTGCGCCGGCATGGGTCGTGTTGGGAACCGCCGGAGCAGGTGTTGATTGCAAAGGCTTTAAATAGAGCTGTTTAGCCAAGTAACGAGGTACCTAAGATATCAGGATGAGACTTCACTTCAGAGTGAACACTGTATATGGGATACATGATGTATGCTGTCTAGATACTTGTCTGTGTGGAGATGGGAGGGTGGTAGGCAGAGAGTTTGGCAGTAGTGGTTCAACTCGTGGGTTTTACACCTTGTTTTTTTGACATCAAGGTGCATATTTGTTTCTGTGGTGCACCTATCAGACCATAGGGCGTCAAATAAAATCACCCCGTTCCTTCAAACACTGTTTCCTCCGGATCCTTTTGAGGTAATAAAAAGCAAGGTTCTGATAGTCTGTGTACTCCATCCCTCCTTGATTTCTGTATTTGCCAATGCTAACCCTACCTGCATATCCACGGGTTTGAGACTCCGGTGAACCGGGCCTTCCTTCAGGAGGCAGCTAACCCACCTGGGCTCTTGTTGTTTTTCAAATCAGGTATGATTCAATTTAATTCAATTCAGTTTTACATGTTGTCTCAAAGCGCTTTACATTATCCCTGCCCAAAGTCCCCAGTGAGCAAGCCAGAGGCGACAGCGGCAAGGAAAAACTCCCTAGAAGGAAGAAACCTTGGGAGGAGCCAGACTCAAAGGGGGAGCCCATCCTCCAGGGGCCGGCAGAGGAAGTCAAATGGGCAAGATGGCAAAGTCCCAGTTCACACTGTCCCAGTTTTAACATTTGAGTCTAAAAGCAGGGGGTAGGCAGGTGATAGCAGGCAGGTGCTGGTACTGCTTCTGATGGCAGGACGAACAGGGGTACAGCAGCAGGGCATTCAGGAGAGACGTCGCCGGCAGAAGGGCGAGCAGGAGAGACGTCACCGGCAGAAGGGCGAGCAGGGGAGACGTCACCGGCAGAAGGGCGAGCAGGCCGGAGAGACGTCACCGGCAGAAGGGCGAGCAGGCCGGAGAGACGTCAAGGGCAGAAGGGCGAGCAGGCCGGAGAGACGTCACAGGCAGAAGGGTTAGCAGGCCGGAGAGACGTCACCGGCAGAAGGGTGAGCAGGCCGGAGAGACGTCAAGGGCAGAAGGGCGAGCAGGCCGGAAAGATGCCACCGGCAGAAGGGCGAGCAGGCCGGAAAGACGCCACAGGTAGAGGAGACGTCTGTGAGTCTCTTAAGCAGTCAGAGAGGAGGGTGCCAGTTGGGGAGGAAGACGGTCTGCATAAGTGGCTCTTATAAAATCATTTTGTAGGAGGAAATATTTTTGAGAAGCAAAGTATAACTTCTGAGAACTAAATCAAGGTCACTTCATCTCTGCAACCCCCTAAAATAGAACTGTGTTGTCTACTAATGGATGACAGCCAGAATCATTGTAACTTTCACATCTGCTCACACCAAATGTAGATTTTTGATATGCATGACACTTGGGTGTCGTGAAACACCAGCACGTGGGCTTTGCATTACTTGCATAGGTTTTTCTGAGAGGTCTGGACACACGATAAATCAACAAAAATTTTACTGCTTTCACTGTTGGAAAAGAAATTCAGATATTTGTGTTTCTTTTGTCGTTACAGGATTGAGATTTTAGATTGAAACAGATTCTGTCTTGGTGGCCTTCAGGGCTAAAGGAACTCCTTAACAAAGGCCTGTGTGTGCATGGAGGGTCCGTGTTTGGGGTGACGCAGGGCTTTCAGAGAACGTGCAGTGAGGGTTGCAGCTGAGGCCACTGCTCCCATAGCTCATGGTGCTGTGAAATCATTGCCGTATCCCCCCCCCCCCCCCATGGTATTTACTTTGGAAGTGGTGCCTCTCTGAACCTTTCCCACTTTGTAATCCTCAGCCTCGCGCGAATCTGTCGCGCTGCAGAAACGTGGACGCGGAGCTGACGGAGAGCCTCCAGACATGCCGCGAGCTGCGTGGCGGACAATAAAGCAAAGAGCGACTGGCGACAGCAAGACGGCTACCGTTTGGCGGATTAAACCGGAGCCCGTGTGGCTCTCGGGCGGGACCCTCCTTAAGCAGGAGCGCAGCTGGCGTGCAGGGAGCATTATCGCAATGATATTTACCACCTTCAAAATGCCGCCACGACACGGCAGCGTGAAAACCGTCGCTGAAGCTCTTTCCTTTCCAGTGCAGTCTGGGTCTTCTGGCTCCCTGCCCACCTTCTCCCCCCCCCCCCCACCCACCCCTTATCACGCGCAGTACCCCCGCTGACAGCCAGGTGTGCGGCTGCATGCTAACAGGCAGCCTGCCAATCTGGCGTCCATCTAAATGGAACGACAGCAGGTCCCATCCCCCCCCCCCAAATCCCATAAGCCCGTGAGCGACGGCGGGTGGGGTGGAGGGGGTGCAGGCATGTAAGAGGACTCTGGAAGGACTTATTCTCCCCATGCTGTCCATCACCCGCTCCCACCCCCACAAACGTACCCTCTCAGCCATCATCCTCGCCGGGATTGATGGGCACAGAAGCCAACCGTGTCCAGTGTCAGGCTGCCAGTCTTACTGTATGTTTTCCTGAAGATAATAGGATTAGTGTTATTTCTGAGGGCCTCTGATGGGGGGGCAGCACGTGGTAAGTAAGGCTTATTAGTGTGTATTAATGGGTGAGTATTCAGCGCACACAGCCCAGAATCGGAAGAGTACTTCTAGGTGCTGGGTGTGGATGCACCATCCTGATGCGGTGTCCTGCGTCTCTATGGTGTTGGGAATATTGGGAGTTTGGTGGGTTTAGCTCGCGATGATTTAGAATGCTGCCCCGCTGAAGAGCAGCTGCAGCAGACCGAGGGTTTTGTGACGGCGTCAGTGATGGCGGGGAGTCCAGCGGCACCCAGGCGTCCCCATTCCCCGACCTGCATGTGGCCATGGTCCCTGTTATTCACCCATGTGGGTTTGTGTAATTTGCTGTTACGCGCAGCCTCCTGCAGGAAGCTCCAAGTTTTGTGCATCCCACCGGCTGACGTGAGCGGGTTGACGGATTCACCCCTGCCAGCGGCAGGTGCCGACTGAGCGCTGTCCTTGTCACCAGCAGGGCGGCATCAGCGTGGCAGCCTCGGGGGCGACGTCGGCGCCTGGAGCGGGTGGCTCAGGCCCAGCCCAGGGGGACCTGGACCTGTTTGGTGAGAGAGGCAGCAAGACAGAGGAGACCAGCAAGAAGCCACTCTCCAAGGACTCCATCCTGTCCCTGTACAGCAGCGGAGGTGGTGGTGGCGGTATGTCCCAGCAACCGGCCCCAGGTATCCGGCTGCTCCTTGGATTCTGGGGGCTTGTGGGTGTGGCATATATGTGGGTAGGGCTTATGGGTGTGGCATGTGGGCGGGGATTGTGGGTGTGGCATGTGATATGTGGGCATGGCCTGCCCACACTTCAGCTGGAATACACACTGTGTCTGCGGCCGGCTTTAATCACATGGGACATGTCTCAGTATTAATGAATGTCAGCCGTTTGACAGAAAGGCTGCTTTATCGTCGGCGGGCTGTCATTAGGAAGGACTCATTTCTGCCTGGTTGAGGACAGCAAGTATTTGAGTGGCTTGTGTTTGAGCCCTGGCTCAGTTTGATGGGATTTAGGCTTGTTAAGAGTCTTAACCTTTAACGTCACTTTTAATAGACATTTTCATATGTGTACAGTTCAGGCCGTCCCACATTCTCATTCATTTGTTTTTTTTTAACCTCCTTTATCTAGTCCCGATTGTCTTTTTTCCCAGCATGCCTGGCTTTATTATGCTGCCTAAAAAAGGCAAAACACAGTAACTACGCTGACACTGAAAGTGAGAAAAATGGTGCTTTGCCTTGGTTTTAGTGTGGATTTTGTAGTTATTGTAATTATCACTCTTTCTTCAGCACCAAGGGCAGTTAAGCTAAGATATTTGGTCCCAAGATAAAATACAGGTTAAGAGACTCAATTTTGTCCATAACTCAGTTTTGATGAAAGTCATGGTGTCTTTCTTCTAGGGGCAGCGTGGGCAGCTATGTATAGATATTACAGTGTGTTTCTGTGTGTTTTGACCCCCCCAAGCTGCCATGTATATGGGAGCCTCCCAGATGCAGTTCCCCCCCCAGCCTGCCGCGTCCTTCCAGGGCTATGCCCCCATGAGCGGAGCAGTTCCGGCCAGCCCCATGATGGGGGCCATGGTGGGCCAGAACACAGGCATGATGGTCAGCATGGCGATGCCCAACGGCTTCATGGGGAGCGTTCCGGGCGGGGTGACGAGCACAGCGCCAGGCATGATGCCACCACAGGGAGGCGCTGTGCCAACTGGGGCGGTGCCTGCCCAGAACATGTATGCCATGCAACCCGGCCAGCAGGGACAGTGGAACGTAGGCCAGGTGAGAACACCATTTCCCCAGCCCCCCCGTGGTGACAGCTCTAGCAGCACTAATATTTATTCAGCATGGTTGTTCCAATAATGTCTGTCCTAGTGGCTCTAACTGGAAAGATACCTCCTATCTGAGCTAATCAAGAACACATCAGTTATACTGGTGAATTGATCCTCCTGTGATTGTTTTCATATTTTACGTTAAAT
This sequence comes from Mormyrops boulengeri, assembly GCA_026781065.1. NCBI lineage: Eukaryota > Metazoa > Chordata > Actinopteri > Osteoglossiformes > Mormyridae > Mormyrops > Mormyrops boulengeri. The sequence goes on along the minus strand of JAODLD010000047.1, from coordinate 6,161,598 downwards.
TGGTTTTTTTCCGTATGTTGAGTCATGCATGCAGAGCGACACACCTTAATGTGGGATCCAGACAGAGTCAGCGATTGGCCGGCTGTGTTTGCGCTCTCTGCATTCACGTGACAGCCGGTCGCTAAAGTCATTAGTGATTCTGAGGGCAGCAGCTTAGGAATATACCACAGAGTTGGGGTGGGGGGGTCCCAGCAGTGTGTCTGTGACTGTGTGTGTCTGTAGGGGACTTTGTGCCTGTGACTGTGTGTGTCTGTAGGGGACTTTGTGCCTGTGACTGTGTGTGTCTGTAGGGGGCTGTGTCTGTGGGTAACTGTGTTATTGTGTCTGTGGGTAACTGTGTTATTGTGTCTGTGGGTAACTGTGTTATTGTGTCTGTGGGTGACTGTGTCTGTGTCTGACTATGTCTGTGGGTGACTGTGTCTGACTGTGTGTCTGACTGTGTCTGCGGGTAACTGTATGATTGTGTCTGTGAGTGATTGTCTGTGGGTAACTGTGTGATTGTGTCTGTGGGTAACTGTGTGATTGTGTCTGTGGGTGACTGTGTCTGTGGGTAACTGTGTGATTGTGTCTGTGGGTGAGTGCCTGCTCAGGTGCGGTGTGGAAATTTCCAATTTTGTATGAACCTGGAAATAGCGAAACATTTGATTTGTTGTCAGGTTTCATCTGTTTTTCAATTTTGTAGGGGTTAGCAATCATTAAATGCACTGACAGGTTGAAAGAGAGATAAATAGACAAATGTTTCTGTCTGTCTTTGTGTGTCAGAGAAAGAGAGAGAAAGAGGAAGTGTTTGGTAATACTCTGGCCCCAACATCCTGACCGCTGCATGTGTGTGTGTGTGATGACGCATTAGTGTGCCTCTGGCTCCAGCATCCTGAGCGCTGTATCTGTGTGCTTGTGTGTGAGAGACAGAGAGATGATGATAATGTTGATGCATTAGTGTATCTCAGGCCCCCGCATCCTGAGCGCCTGCCGTCTGTTTTCTGTCTCAGGTGAACCAGCAGATGTCTGGCATGAGCCTGAATGGAGTGGGGGGAGGGGCCGTGAGCTTTGGACAGCCGCCTGCGTGGACCGGGCCCCCCCCAGGCCAGACCCTCAGCACACAGCTGTGGAAGTGATGGAGGCAGCCAGCGGGGCGGGCGGCGGCGGGGTGGCCGTCCCGTCTCAACATACCCCTCCTTCTGCTCCCCCAAATCTGAATCCATCCTGCCCGACCGGAGTGCGTCCGTCTCCATCAAGAGGCCAGAATTAAGTTGCACCCCCCCGACAGCCGCATACATCTTACCTACAAACTTTTTTCTGAAATCTTTTTTAAGCCTATTGCTGGACCAATTATACGGGCGTCTAATGCATTATCACCAATCCAATAGTGAATAATAGTATTTAAATGGAAGCGATGTGCTAATGTTTGACTTCCTGTCTGGCGTGTGTGACTTCCTGTATACAAACTATCCCTTAGAATATATTGTGTGAGAAAATGTGCTGTACATTTTACGTGTTACCAGGAGCAAAGACACGGCCACGTATCCCCAGGCCTCTGTCCCGAAACACCGTCCCATCAGTGGACACACGCTGGTCATCATGTGGTATTTATTGTACATAGAGTAGAAGAGTATGAAATGTTATGTAATCTGTGTTGGGCTGAAATGATGGTATGGACAACCTGGGAGAGTGGAGAGGAAAAGTCAAGAAACGGATGAAGCTAGAGATCAACATCTGTCAATGGTCGCTGCTGAGCAACCACCATCGCGGACACAGGACATCAGTGTGGCGGTGCAGGACGCAAGCCTCGTCCTCCATGTTCATTTATGTGATGTGTTTACATTTTTTCTGGTGCTTAGTAGCAATGAAACATCTTTTCATGCATTAAACAGTGAACAGCCATAAATGACAGTCTGATCTGTTTCTCTTTTGTCTAAAGACTCGCTGTGTACATAAATGTACATAGTTCTGTTGCAATTTGCCATTTTTTTCCCCTTTTCGAAAGACGGTCCTTTTCAATAAAGATGGCTGTTACTGCTCACATTGCATCGCTTCTCCAGGTGGACAACACTGAAGGGCCGTAGCAGAAAGACCAAGTTTTCTTCCTCTTTTGGGTATTGTCAGGGTAACGGGATTTGTAGACCTGCACTGGGAAATGTGCAGCCAGTCCGTCTTTTTGGGGCCAGCATTGGGCAGGTCCTTCGCAAAGGGGCAGAGTCCTCAGTCCCGGGGACTTCGGTTCTGTTGAAGGCGGGGCCACCTTGCCCCCGCCTCTCTTGGCCTCCTCGACCCTTCAGACCTCAATCATGATGGAGTCCATCTGGCGTTTGGGCTCATTCCCTAGGTAAACCTTCTCGGTGCGAGTGTGCCACACGAGCACCTGGGGGCGGGCAGAGCAGAGGAAAGGGCAGGGTCAGTATCCAGCACATTTTTACACGCCGACGAGGCGGTCCGTCGGCTACAACCTGCGCGGCCTCGCTGAATGCCGGTTCCTGCGTGGCTTCCGTTTAACCTCAGAAAATTGAAAGAGCAAACATCCACTTTTCAATAAAATTATTAGATGTTCCGGTGCCACTGACTCCAATATAATATTTTCTTTCCTTTCAGAGGTCTTTAAAAACTCAAAAAAAAATAAAAAAACAAATCGGTGCTGAAACTTTTTTTAAAACATGTCTTATAAAATCTTTCTAGAAAATCCTATTTCGCTCTTTCAATCAGGCACAAAGCGGCCCCGCTGGACGCCTATGGAGAGGCTTAGGCCCCTGTCCCCAGGGTGTCAGTCTAATTTGAAACGGCACTTTACAGTCCGCCTCCCGAGGCCGCCCGTCGGCTCGGTGTGGCTGGCTTCCGGGACCGGACCGTATCCAGGAGAGATTGAATTTGTGATGGGGAGCCAGAGCAGACACAAGTCGAGCGATTACCATCCGAGTCTGCCATGGCTGGGCACTTAAACGGACATGACTCTGTGACCCCAAACTACACCGGCCAGAATAGCGGAAAACTAAAAAGAGCATTAGGGAAGCATCTTGCTGGTTGTCACGGTGAACAGATGACCTGCTGTATGTGGATCCGGATAATGTTGTTACGTATAGCCTAGAATGCTTTTTTATCGTAACTGTGTTACTTTCGCGTCCTCAGGGAGATCCCAAGGGCGTCGCACCCCACCCCCTCCCCATCCTGGTTACCTGGCCTCCTCACCGGCTCGTACCCTTTCTAGTACTCTCAAGATGCCCACATTTTAGAAATGGAAAGCTCCAGAAGGTTGGCTGGAGCAGTCTGACAGGTTGCAGTTGCAGAACCGCGAAGGGCCGGCAGACCTAAGGGAAGGTTCTACAGAGACCGGGCTGGCTCCAGTACCTCCAAGATGCTTCGGTACAGGAAATCTGCTGCCCCCTGTGGTTTGTTAATGCATAATTATTCCATAACTTAAGCTGTTAATGTCTGTCATCTTTCCAGCTAAAGCACCCCCCCCCCCGCCCCCCAGTACTCACAGTTCCCTTGGAGAGACTGGGGGATGCTAAAGTTTGTGCCCTTTCAAATTGCCCCCCAAGAACTCCTTTATCACCCTGAGAGGGACATGGCGGTGTGCCAGGGAAATGGCATTGATCGGAGGGGCCGTGAATCTCTCGCCGCCAGCAACCCGCGGAGGCCGTAGGATGCCTGCAGGAGGCGCCGCGCAGCTGCTGGTCAAAAAAAACTGCCCGTCTCTACACACCGTCCCCCAGCCAACGGTGCAAAGGAGCTAGGAATGGCCGGCTGAAGTTTCCCTGGTTACAGCACATAAATACAGAAGCAGAATCCCCACAGCCAGAGGGTGTCTACTTACTGAGCCCCCCAGGAATTGTAATGAGCTCAAGTCTCCTTTTAAATACGTCTAATATCTTAACTGAGCGGCTCCTATTCGACAGGCTCCCTGTGACATGATTGCATAAACTGGGGGGGGGGGGGTGATCTTTTAAAGATCCATTCGCAGTGTTGATCTTCTGTTACCCTCTACTTCAATGCCAGAAAAAAGACAATATAGGAAGAAGAATCTATCTGCATTTTTAATGAGTGCAAAAAAAAAAAGACCCTGGAGGAACAATCTCCAGAGGCCAAAATGCTCAATCAGCTATGTAATTAGTTTTTATCATTTAATTTTTCTTTAAATAATAGGTAGCGAGCACTCATCAGTTCCACAATTCTTATCTTCATTCCTCATGGGGCCGCATGCAAATTCAGCTCCTGCTTATTTCCCATAAACTGTCGATATGCAGAAGATCCCAAACACTATGCCCACTTATCACCTGTTGCTTAGACGTCTCCTGTGTTATAATGATGGAGATCACCCATCTGTGTAGCTTATGGGAGTTTTACTTGTGCAAAAATGTTCTGAGGGCAGAATCAAAAATGATTAGTTCAGAGAGACGACCAATCAGATTGTAGAGGTGGCTCCAAGCAACTATAGGAGGTGGGACCAACCAATCAGATGTCTTGGTCCCACCTCCTCCATCTATGTAAGCAGAAGCTGCTCCTGGGGCGCATGGGGTGAATAAGGCCTGGATGCAAAGACATTTGCATTAGCAAAATTGTCTTGCTAATTCCGCACCCCCCCAGAAGATGGCGCCCTAAGTGGCCGCCTATGGCACCTAATGGGTTGACTGGCCCTGCCCACTGAGCCACCTGCTTGCACTAAGACAGGGATCATGATGATCTGAATGTAACTCCCATGTCTTCTGTGACACCACGAACGTCACAGCAGCTCCAGAAAAGGACCCCTCGACCACAGACAGGCAGGGCGGACTCACCCGGGTGCAGTTGCTGGCCTTAGGTTCCAGGTCTTCCACCCTGGTGATCTGCTTGAGGAAATCGGACTCCTGCATGCCGGGCTTTGAGCCAAGCCGCTTGAAGACCACCCTGGGGTTCTCCAGCAGCACCTGCAGGTTGACGGCGAAGCCTACGCGACACACACGCACCGATTCAACATTAGTCACGCCACGCCATTCTCCCATGCCACCTGCCCTCACAATCTGGTGCGGGCTCTCATGTGCACCAATCACAAGCGCTCTCTGCCGACATACCAACAAGCAGTGATTAGTGTCATGCCTGTCTGAGGACGGACTCTCGGCCACATCTGCTAGGCATCTGCTTCGCCGGATGGCAGAGACACTGAATCCTGTTCACCAGTACATCCAGTTTTATCTCTGAAATGCTGATTTCAAATTCTGGTGCTCACCCTGATTGCAGGACAACGGCTGCCCCTTTCATCTCCAGCTCCCGGAGTGTTTATATCTTCTGGAAACCATTTAAAGTTTATACTCTTAAGTCTCAGTTACTAAGACATTTTAATCCAAAATGAACGTTGGGGGTTTTTAAATAGAAACGAAAACCAAAACTGACAATAAATAGAAAACCAACACTGACAAAAATAACTTTCCTCTAACTGTGTCGCTGTTAAGAACTGAACTTACTCCTTGTTTTTCTTTGGCTAATCCTTTTATTAGCCGGATATCTTTAGGGTAACTCATCTTTACAATCTTTACAAACAGGTGAATGAGTTAAAATGCACAAATCGTTTAGTGCAACACATACAGCACAGTAACACAGGAGGCTCATGAAAGACGCACTATTATATATACATATATAGCCCAGTATTTGCAGGTTTTAAGCACATATGTCACATCACTAGGTCAGGTGTGTTTAAGTCCAGCTTTCTCGGCATGTCAGCCGAGAAAGCCCGTCATCAGTAAGCTTGTGCTAGTCACATGGGTCCAATGAAATGACATGACCACGCCTCAACCACGCCCCTGATCCACGCACATTTTAATTTCAGCCTATACTGAATTTAGGGCAAAATTCTATCACGTTAATGACTAAACCCTAGCATCTGACTCCAGATACCTCGACTTCCATCTAACCATCCTCCAAAAACCTCCAGGAAAGGCCCCATACTGGATAATCTATTTCCTCAGTCTGGATCGTTCTCCAGAACAAGATTGCGGCTGTACTCCGTGGTAGTTTACTGACTATTAGCCTAAAATAAATGGAAAAAAAAAACAGAAGTATCTCCATTGTAGCTTGGGCTCATTTTCTATGAGTATGCTTCCACGATGTATTCACCATGATGTCAGCATCGTCAGGGAGGTGAGTTTTACCCAAACTTGCATGAGCCGTGCATTCAGTCCAGCCCAGTCTGCTTTGGCGAAAGGCTGCTCCGTTAACGGCCTTGAGCATCTCCCAAAGACAGCCGTGGAGCACCAAAGAACTGGTAATGCACCGCCTGCTTTGTAAAGCCGTCACACAATGCAATTCCGTCCTGAGCCGTGACAATTTAACGGTATAATTTGCAATTCCCTGCGTAGCTGGTAGCACAAGACATGGGACTGCCACAAGCCGAAAGACTGAACGGTTCGCAAAGGTTAATTGCTCCACAATGTGGGGAGAAAATAAGTACATTCTGTTTTCTTTCAAGTAGCTACAGCGCCCCTAGTGTTCACCTGTGAGAATGAGGTGATAGATTCCGAGGAAAGCGACTGAGGAGGAAAACAACGCTGAGTTTAGACAGTTAAAGCCTCCCATCTGAAGCGTGGGATACTCACCCGCCATGTCGATTGGGAAAAGCCTTCCCGCCCCCCAGCCGGTGTACCAGCCGACCACTCTGCCCCTCTCCACCAGGGGGCGCTCATATCGGCGGCCCCCAGCCAGTCCCACCGGCCACACGGACACCCGCCGGGTTGATCGCATCTTTAAAAAAAAAAGACGCAATGGGATGAGGACAAACCGGTGTAATGAAACATCCGGAAGCCAGAAGTCACTGTCTGCAATCCCCTCTATGCTATAAGGCTTTTGGTTTTCAAATTTATGCAAAGACCTTTTAATAACATCCCCTGACCCACCATCCTGCTGTCCGACCTCAGTAACGCTTGGCTGGTCAGGAATATAAGTAAGACTCCTAAATATACTCTTAAAACTGCTTGTCCCCCAGTGATAGGCAGGAGACTTCAGCAAATGCATTACGATGCAAAATACACTCTAATCTTTCCTTGAGGCTGTCGCCCCGCGCGGGTGTCTTTGTGCCGCCCGGATGAAGCGGCGACCTCCTTACGCGCGTTCCACTCGGTTTACAGTAACCGCCGCCAATCTACTTTACATTTATTTCATCACTCGGCGCTCGCGTGAGCTCCGCAGCCTCTTCGCTACATGCCATAAATATTCATGGCAGCTCCCTTCGTTTCCGTGGAGAAAAAGGGAAAAGGGCCGTCTTATTTTTATGCCCCCCGCCCCCCGTTACAGATTATGTCCAGACAGTGGCTTTATGAGCAGCCCAACCCTGGTAGGCAGAGTGCATTAGGAGAGCAGAGAAAAGTGATTCGTATATACTCAGTCTGCAGCCGCCAGCCCTGATCCAAAGGCACGGGGATCAACACGCGTCTCCCTGGGTGGTTTCCGCACGGTTGTCTCCTCGACGATTCCCACTAGCCCGTTACCTTCTTATCCTTTAACAATTAAGGACATGGGTTTATGGTTGCTGGGTCAAATTCTTGAAGGGGTCATACCAGAAGTGTTACTACACTCTCAGAAAAAAAGGGTAAAAATGTGTTCCTTTGCTTGTCACTAACCTGAAGGGTCCGCCAATTGTACCCTTAGCTGTAGGTAATTGTACCTTTTAAGGTACAGAAATGGACTCTGGGGAACATTTCTGTGCCATTGATGGTACATTAATGCTGTTTGTACCTTTGGGATGTTCCATTTCTGTACCTTAAAAGGTACAATTACATGGGTACAGCCCGTATGACAATCAAAGGTACAATTTTTTACCCCTTTTTCTGAAAGTGTACAGATTTATGAAAAAAGGGGCTAAGCCTTTATTATAAGGGGTCTGATTTTAATGAAAATGAATGAGAGCACACTACTTAAACTAATTAGTGTACATTTATTTGCGAGCGCTAAAGAACATTTTAGCCATATATAGCGACGCCTCTGGCTCCTTCAACACTATCGTGGGTCAAAGAATCCCACACTATCCTTAGCACGGTTTCAGATAGATGGCAAGGTGTTTGTAAAACATGCTTCACTTTAGGCTGGGAACCACAGGATCATCAAATAGCATCCACGTCTGTTACAGCTACATTTTATTCCCGAAGCTCAAGATAAAAGAAGACTACAGGCATCACGATAATGGAACTTCTAGGATGAAATATTTGAGTATAAATGCTCTCTGACAAACTGTTAGGCTCCTAATTTGGCCCACGATGTTTTTTTGTTTTTTTTTTTGCAGACCACGTGTTACGCAATGTTAACTGGTTCTATACCACATAGGGTTACTACTTCGAATCTAAGATACTTATGTATGACTGATGAAATAAATTATGTATGACTAATAATTCGCGTGCCTTTGTACTGTTTCATGCTGAGGAATGTCGTATCACAACTGCTGACGTGACGCGAAGATTGGCGTCTGGCAGAAGCATACGCGCAAATTAAGCATTATTTATTTAAGAATATCAAAATGGTTTCAAAGTTTAAATCATTACTCAGGTACGTCTACGAGTAATTAAATCAAAAACGTAGGGAATTGTTGGTGCTGGCAAGATTGCAAAGCGGATTTAAGTATAATTTTGAATTCTTAGATAACACCATGGATGCCAATACATGGGGAACACGCAAAGCTCCGGTGAGATCAATCACGACGGGGTAATGCGTCTGAGGTGACCCGCTGCCCAAATGGAAAATATATTCCATGGATATCTACGCAGCTATTAACATGATACATACGCGAGGGATACGTGCGATTTATTTGAGATTATACATAAGTATCTAAAGTTCTCTCTAAATGAATAAATCTAGTTTCTATTCAAATGAACGTATAAGTCATTCCTTATTAGTCATTTCGGAACAATTCAAGCGTGGCAACTTAAGATCATTTAAATACAATGTTACCTCTGATCGCAAAAAAAATGCTTGTAATTTACCGGTTATCATTTAAAAAAACATTACGTGTCAATGTTCGTAAGCTCTAAACTAGGATGCTCTTTCCGACACCAGTAGGTATAAAGTGTTCACATTTCTATAGATTTAGAGATGACAGGAGATGCACCTTAACCACGCCTGAATAAACTAGGAAATAGGAACGCACCGCAAATCAGGACACCCTGTAACTAAAAAGCAAACTAAATAAAATGCCCATGTACCTCCTCGAACAGCTCCAGGCTGTACGTGTTGTCATCATCTGCGAAGAAGACCACCCCGGAGTCGTTGCGGGAGCGATGCAAGCGGAGCCATCCCAGCGCCTTGTTCCTCTGCTCGGTGGCCCGGGGTAGCCCCGGTCGCTTGTACCTGAGCAGCGTGGACTCGTGTAGGTGGGTGTGCTGCACCCCAGATGTGGATAAGAAGCTCGACACCAGATTCGTGCTAGTGTACGAATCCTCCACCACGATCCAGTGGAAGCTGGGAACCTGGCGGAACGTGTTGGCCAGTCGTGTGAGCTCCGCTTTCTGAACCGGTCTGTTGTAAGTGGGGGTGACGGCGTAAATGACCGGCAGGGCTCTGCGCTGCGCCTCGCTGTAGTGATCTCCGTACAGCCGCGTCCTGCGCTGCACGGTTCTTCTGGTTTCGACGTCAATCATGATTATAACGATCAAAACCCATGGCAGGACGGTGAAGAAGTACTTGTAAAATACTGATTTCATGGTGTTGAAGTTTCCAGACAGACACATCCCTTACTGTTAAATCGAATCAATATCATTCCGCATCATTTTGGCAAATGTTGAAATCATGCAAAAAAGTTACATTCGTGCAAGTATGAAGAATTTCTTTCAAATTTAATTCATCCACATGGGTTATGCAGCGAATATGCCAGCAGGTTCGAGGTTTCGCTTTCCCGCAGATCCTCGCTGCATCCTGAACTGTTTCCTACTACTGACGGTCTCTTTGCGGAGGGGGGGGGTAGGTAAGTTGCCTCGCGCTGTCATAAATGTGCGTGGCGTGCGTCACTCTTTGGTTATCATTTCCAACCTATAGGCCACGGTCATGTATGCATGACGGAGTTGATGAAATGGGTCGTGATCTCATCCACTCTTAAGGAACAGTGAAATATAGTACTTTCTAATGTCGATGCTACTCACGATCAGGTCTCATTAAACAGCCGGTAACAAACGGAAATGGATGTTTTCCCGGTCCTCGAAAAATATCATCCAAATAGCCTACAAGAAGACGCTTATTTTGCCTGCGACTTTAGTGTTAGTAATCAATCCATCAATTAATAGATAGATACTCTGTTAGAATTAGTTAAAATGTAGGCTAGTGAGTGGAAGTAGCTGAACAAATTGCGGTACTGGGGATGACTGAAGGACAGTGAGTCGGGTGGATTCTGTGCGTTCAGTATGCACAGCTACAGGAACCATCTACTCGTAGTGTCATGAGCCGCTGGGGCACGGACCAAGGACGAAGGATGAGGACTCCAGGAATCAGGCGAATACGGGGTTTAAGGCAGGGGTTCTCAATCCTGTCCTGGCGCCCCACCTGTCAGAATGTGTTCGATCTTTCCAACCCTATCTGTCAGGCTCAGATGGTCCTCAATAGGCTAAAGCCGGTTTCAGACCGAACGCGACGCGCACTGTATACGCTGCGCTCCGTGCCGCGCGCCTATGGAAAGCCGTTCGAGCATTTATTCTGATATCAAGCCCGCTTTGCTCTACTAGTTCGGGCTTTGGCCGTACTAGTAAGACATCCTGGCGGTGCCTCTGTCTGTAGATAGCATGATTGCCGTTGTTTTCACGGCTTATTAAATGCCCTATTTGTTTTTGTATATGTTGTTTTGTCGTATATTTTGTTTGCAGCGCGAATCTGAGTTCAGTAATGTTGCTAGCAGCAACCACATAAAGCTCATCGTTTAAATACAAGAGTCAATGTATAACAGTGACAATGTAAAGCGAGAATCGCCTTCAGTAATACATTCCATGTCCACATAGAAATCCAGAAGCACAGAGAATCTGCACGGCGAGATGCTCGGTCTGTTTCCTGTATTTCGTTGCACAGCTTCAACTTGGAAGCGCAAAAAAGAGAATAATCGAGGTCAGAAACAACTCAGCTGATTGTTTGTAAAGGTTCCTCCAAATATTAATGCAGGTCTTACTGGCCATTTAGGAGAAGACTGTTCACTTCGTTGGAAATTTTACTTGTGTTTCACTTGTGCTGTATCCTGAAGCTTGAATTAAAAGATTTGTTTTTGTGGGGTTACTATCTTTCTCCTGTGTTTCTGTTCGTGTTTTAGTGGGCGTTTCGTTTTTCTTGCGAGAAAATACTTTGAAGATGACCTGAATATTATTGACTGCTTATTGATTGATCGGCTCTTATAGCGCGCAACCTTTTCTTATATGAGAACACTGGACTTTGGAAATTCACTCAACGCATTAACCTTTTCACTTACCTTCCCACTATTTTCTACATAAATTCTCAAATATTTACCGCTCTGGAAAGAAAAAAAATTATCCGTTTTTCTGGTGTTACTTTAAGGGTATGTACTTGAGCAACATGAACGTTTTTGATTTACTCCATAAACCTCTGACAATATTTCCCCCACCGACACTGGAATGTCATACATAGAAACGCTGATTTAAGAAAAAATTAAAGTGGTTCCTTAAATTTTCCCCAGAGCTGTATGTAGGTTGCTTTCAGGCACGTTTATTAATCCCATATAAGCAGGTGTTAAATATCGCGAACGACACGGCCATGATTAGCCTTTGGAGGCTTGAACTGCGGTGGGCTATTATCGGTGTAACAAGATTCATAAGTTCACAATGACATTTTAACAGGTTTTAAAATGATTTGCTCCAGTTATGTCCACTTAATCTTTATTGCACTTATTTCTGATTAAAATCTAATTCCATGTCCAGATTCTATAAAAATCTACATCTCTGGTTCAATATGGGGACATGGCATCGCTCCGTTTTTGTCCGGTTTGGTGTCTCATATTTGCAATGAAGCGGTTTTGTTTTAGCCTCTCAGTAGAAACTGATTACACATCTGTTTCACCTTTAAAAACTAACAAAGTGTAACCCGCACAAAGGGCGAGGAACACAGCTTCCCCCGCTACCCTAGCGAATCTCCACCAAGATAAACGCTGAACCATAATAAAGATTCGAATAAAGGAACAATACCGGGGCTGACAATCTAAAGAAATACAAGACTTAAGTATGACTAAACAACCCTAAAACAAATAATTTCACTAGGACATCCAGAGCTATAGTCCTCATGGGAACAAAAAGAAATTAGAAAAGAAAAATAAAAAAATCCACAACATACATTACACACTGGTAAAATTACACTAAATCCCACACTTCACCCCTACACACTGTCTCCCACGGGTACTAACCCCCAAGGTCCTAGGCAAAATAAGAGACACAATCGACAAACACACAAAGTAATACACGGGCCTCCAAATTAGTTCCCGCCCCTAGGCTAGGCCCGCGGAATCAAACACCAATTTAAGACCAGCAGAAAAAAAAAAAAAAAAAAAAAAAAAAATGTAAAAGAAAATACATAAAATAATTTGAGACACAGGAAAAAACTATGGATGGCCGTGTAGACGCTTCCTCCTGTAATAATAATAAAAAAAAAAAAGAGCGTAAAACTGTGCTAATTCAGTTAATGAAACAAACTCAGGTCAGAACTCTGATCAAGTATAACAAGAAAAGAAAAACACGTCACCTACAACAAGACTAATATGGCTAATCCAGTCTCTACGTGAGTTGGTTCCCATATACAAGAACAAATCAGTACCAATGAGCAAGTCGGTGTATGCACTCTCCAAAACAAAACGCCGCTCCTGCCGGCTCGCAGCTGCGTATACCGCTTCCAATATCAGAACGCGCCGCAAACAAACGCTCCAAATTAGTTGCCAATGAAGCACTATATAACCTGAGGCCGCGTAAGAAGAAAAAAACCTCACATGATTCCGTCTGCACTATACATACCCACAGCTTCATGAATCACTCCCTGCCAGACGCTACCCCTTTCTTAACCGCGTCTTCCGACACTTTAAAGGAACAGAATCACCCCTACCACCTGGGCTAATCAACACTAAGGGGCGGGCACAACGTGGCGTCCTATCCCTCCCCACTATACATGCTACAAAAGCAAGAAGTGAATTTACACAAACATTAAAATGATTTAATACCTTTTAGGTTGATTTTCATGCTTTATTCTGCATCGATTGTGAGCTAGGAGCAGGTAGCTAATGAGAGTAAAAGCTCACCAGGCTTTATACACTCTCAGAAAAAAGGGTACAAATTTGTACTTTTCTTGTCACTGGGGCTGTACCCTCAAGGGTCTGCCAATTGTACCCTTAGCTGTAGGTAATTGTGCCTTTTAAGGTACAGAAATGGACTCTGAGGTACATTTCTGTACCATTGATGATACATTGATCCTGTTTGTACCTCCGGGATGTTCCTTAGAGTCCATTTCTGTTCCTTAAAAGGTACAATTACCTACAGCTAAGGGTACAATTGGCAGACACATTCCGTCGCTGCATCCAGAAATGTAACTTGAAACCATATCAGGCAAGGAGGAAGCCATACATCAGCTCTATGCAGAAATTCCAGCAAGTTTTCTGGGCCCAAGCTTGTCTGAGATGGACTGAAAGACTGTGGATCCGTGTGCTGTGGTCAGATGAGACCACATTTCAGCAGGAATGGCAAAAACACGCACATTGTTCACTCAAGTAGAAGTATAGATACTCATGTCAAAAAGACTCCGGTAAAAGCTCAACTTCTTTACTTAAGTTAAAGTAAAAAAGTACAGGTTCTGAAACATAACTAAAGTATAAATGTAAAAAGTTGCCCTGCAAAGGACAACAGAGAGAGAGAGAAATAGAGAGAGACAGACTGCAAGTGACAGTGATTATGCCTTCAGTCTGTATGTGTGTGTAATTGTCACTGGGTGAAGTCCCTGCAAAAACTGGGCTTGCATTACATAACTACCAGAACCTTCAGTGCAGCAGGAGCATATGACACTGTGTGTGTGTGGGTGTGTGTGTGTGTGTGTGTGTGTGTGTGTGTCGGGGGGTTTGCAGAGATCACATTTG
>JAODLD010000047.1:6112277-6122888 GCA_026781065.1 Mormyrops boulengeri | reverse complement strand
CCCCCCCCCCCCCCCCCCCCCCCCCCCCCCCCCCCCCCCCCCCCCCCCCCCGCCCCCCCGAAATGTTTTAGTGAGTTAGCGAATGAACCATCAGCGCCCTTATCGCGCGTGCATCTGCAATGTAAATTAAATTGAACAAGGGCACTGCATTAGGATGCAAATTAAAGACCTTCCGAAAACCATTCAAATAATAACGGCGAACGGAGACCAAGGGGGTGTTTAGAAAAGTATTGAAGTTTTGCCTCAGTGCTTTTACGAGCCCTCATAACAATTTTCCCTGATAATTTACACAATGTTTATAATACGTTTTGTCAACATGTTGATTAGATGTATTAACTCCCATCCGTAAACAGTCTGTTCTCTCCATTAATCCGTACGATTAATGCAAATATTGACTAATTACAGGAATTACTCGCATGTAAGACCTACTATTTATTTTTAATGTAAGCAGCAGTCTATTTTACTCAAGAATCTATTAAGCGTTAAAAACGTTTTTTGTCTCCTAAGTATAGGTAGCATATTTGTTTATTATTATTTATTTATTTTATGGATTGGTAAACGATTTATCCTCCGGGACTGATGTGTTAGGCTACTGAACACAAAAGACGTGGGGACTGCTTGCTATGGAACGAGCAGATTATCTAGATGGGACTCGAACTTACAACGCAACTGGCCACAGCTTCTCACCCATACACGTTAGTTGAGCAGTAGTGGGCAGAAAACAACCTACGTTTTCCTAATAATTCCACCCCACCCAGTGCAGAAAGAGATCTGATCCTGATTTTTCTGAATGCCAGCTGGTGTAGTAGAGTGATACCTATTATTTTATCAGAATATGTACTATATTAAAATGACTGTAAAAAGGTAAGTATTATCATAAATGAAAGTAATGCACTGATCGCGTGTCCCACCTTCCGGTCTGCCCTGTCATCCCTATCAGCGTCTTAACTGAACCAGGTTTTTCTGTCTGCTCCAAGCTCACCCCACACGGCACGCCCGTCACCGCTGTCACTCCCGGTAAGATGCCCTGAATGACTCCCGGCGTCACGCTCGCAGACAGGCGGAAAATTCTCCTACCCCCCTGTCCGTCAATGCTTTGGCGTACCGCCTCCACCAAAATCCACCCTTACTCGCGATAGTCGCGGGGGCTTAACGGTGATTAACGACACGCTTGCTTTGGAAATGCTGCAGAACCTTCAAAAACAGTTTATTGCCCTTATTATTATTTTTCCCCGCCTGTGAACATTATCTCACAGGTTAGAAACCGCTACCGGGAAGAGTCTGTACTGCCCGCGTTCTTCCAGTCACGAGCAAGTGAGTCTGATCTTATCCTTGACGTTACGGCTTAAATCTTGAGATTACCAAATACTCACGTATATTTGCATGACTTAATTACAGCAACACTCTGAATCTGTCTGATAATTATAGTCTGATTAAAGCCACGAGCAAATCGCTCTGCAAATTAAACATACTTAGATGAATAATTTCAAATGGAATTTTTTGTCAAGAGACCTTGTAATTTCATTAAATCTAATCCAATCCTTCAACAACAGAAGAGCTCTTGACTGGCATTGGATTCTGGTAATGCTTGATATGGAAACTTTTTAAATTGCACTTAATGCAGGTCTGACACCACAATGACACAATAACTTGTTAATCAAATTTCAGGTATTGAAAAAAATAAAGCGAATAACGTCTACAGTTAATTTTCAATGCTATTTATATAAAAATATAACAAATCTTTGCTCATATCCGCCCATTAAATAGGTCTTGGTTAGCTTTTCCGTTAATGTCATCTGATTTGTGTTGGTACTGTTCAATGGTTTCGCACCACTGGTGGAACTACAGTATAAGCAGTGTAGTCTGTGCAGTCTCACTGTGGCCCCAGAACTGGGGGGCAGAGAATTGGGGGCCCCATGGAGGTTTGACAGAGCCTTTCGTGGGAGGATCGCAAGTCTATTGATCTCTTTCTTTAAATTAGCAATGCATGTTCCGTTGCATTATGAGTCATCGGTCACCAAAAGATACATACCCAGATCATGCACTGGGGCCCATTATAAGACGCTTACACCACCGCATTCCATTCTTCTAGACTGGTTGCAGCTGTGCAAGCTAGTGGATGGTCTGGATGCACCCAAAGGCCATTATCTCCTTCCCATTTTGTCTTCCTGCCCCATCCCACAGCCACTGAGATGAAAATTAAATGATCCAAAGTGAGTAGCCGCGTTTGTACACAGAGCTTGTTGGAAACAAGTTTATGGGCCAATCATGAGTGTGAAAAGCATTTCTGAAAGGACAGAACCATTACAATCCATGTATTAAACATTTTTAAACGTGAAAGTCATTAATTGTCATTGTTAACACACCACAGCACACAACAACACAATATATCCTTTGTATTTAACCCATAGGTGACAAGGGGGTACCTTACTGGTCCGGGATTCGAACAAGCAACCTTCTAATCACACTGGCACCACTGCATCATGTACCATATTATATGGGTATATAGGTCATTTAATAGATTATATAGTTAATTATGTTGGGAATTGAATCAAACTAAGTTCGCTTCTGCAAAGTAGAACTGTTCTGCAGAATGAATACTTCTGAATCGTAAGTCAGTAGAGACACCATTTAGGTCGGTGAGAGATGTCGTTCTCATCGCTGTCACGACACACTGCTGTAAGAAAGGAAAACAAATCTGAGCAGGTTTTTCACGAGATCATGCTGAATGTTCCGGAGCTGAATGGAAAATCACGTTTAGTTTGCTCCGCCCTATTTAAAAGAGTGTGGCTGGGGGTGGTTGATTGCCAGTGAGAGAGGATAAATGTTGCCCCCATTGTGAGCAACGGACATGCCGGTGTCTTTGCTCCAGTTCAGTGAGGGTGTCAGGGCCCAGCTGCCAGAAACAGTGACTTTGGCAGTGCCGGGTTGACGGCTGATCTGTGATTCAGGAGGCAACTCTACAGTGTCGATAGGTTTGCTCATTTCACTGCACTGCTTCTCGCGTAAATGTCTGCCAGTGCCCTTGGCAAAAGGAAGGGGGAGAGACTGCAAGCTTACGATAATACTGGTTGCCCTGCGCCGTTCTTGTGGTCTCTGTGAAATGGTTTTACTCAGCATTACGGGAGAGGCACAATTTACCTCACATTAGGGATACATCTTCTCATTAAGAACACCAGTGAAAAAAGGGCCTCTGTTTAATCTGAGAGAAACTCTGTGTGAACTTTGGTAAAGTGCATACTGGCAGTGTGCTTTTTTTTGGGGGGGGGGGTTGCATTTTTTAAGGTGGAAACAGTAATTGTGAGGTTTTATCACGAGGGACAATGGACATGAGACATACATAGTTGAGACGATAGCACTTGTCTGTAAAGCGCAGGTCTTGAATGAGGGATTTTTAAGACGCTGGTAATAAAAGAGTTTATCTGTAGGTGTTAATGGTAATCTAAGACAAAAATTAACAAAAAAAAATGGTTTTACGCGTAAATGGCTGCCAAATCCCAGCTGTGTTTTAATTCAGGTACTGCGACTGGCTTACTGCTTTTCTCTGGCTCACAATAGCGACGTTACATTTTATGCAGGCTTGAACTTAGTCTGAACAAAACGGATGCAAATAAGGAATAAAGTTAATTCTAAACTTTAGTTTAATAAAGTTAATTATAAACTAAGATCCAGCAAAAAAACAGCATTGTATTGTAAAGTTTAAGTACATTAACTCTAAAGCGTTTATGTTAATTGTCAGTTTGGCTGTTTGATGGTTTGGTTTCAGCATGAAGGACATTATAATTATGATCAATTCAGAATGATGCTGGATCAGACCTGAAGTGGTTTAATTGTAAAGCCCAGGACTGAGTCATCTAATTAGGCCTGACCCTGGATGACCTGGTTTTCATGGTCAGAGAGAAGAATGAGAATATACTCCCAGAGCAAGAGGGGTTTTGTGTGCATGTGAACGCTGTTCGATAGACGTATGGAATACGGTGTATCAAACGGGCGGAAAAGTGATCAGTAGGACCAGCGGTCAGATGGCGGTGTGCCAAATTGTGTGTTACATCTGGCAGTGATGCTCAACCAGTATCGTAAGCTTCTTCTAATGGGCCACAGTGTTTTTTTTGGTGAGGGGCCCTCCTTATTTATGGACACGTGTCCTTGCATGTGAACAAAGCCTCTGACCCTTATTGGTTAAATGTTACAAATGTACCTTGTGTGTTCATATACAATATGAACTTTCATAGCCTTGACATAAATAAGAAAAATTCTTGGACACACTGAGCGATACAGATTTGCCAGCCAGATAAAGGATATCGTTTGGTATCCGGCGGTTCCTAATGCAGCGAAACGTGCCTCGGTAATTGTAACTAATAGATCAATAGTCTCCTGATCCTCCCCGCGAAGGCGACTGTCGACCCTCCGTGGATTCCCCCCCAGTTTCTGTGGGCCCCAGGGACACTGCACCAGCTTCACTGCCTACAGTTCTGCCAGTGGGCTCAAGGGCGCCACCTTCTGTGGGGGCGCCGACATAGCAAGCCGATTTCACTCAGACGGCCTTCGACCGCACGTCTGCGCAGTATTTGTCTGCTGTAACATTAACCAAAGGATCTTCTTGGGCATGTATGACACTGGGCGTACCAGGCTGGGCTAAATTGTTACATGAGAAGTCAGTATTATTTAGCACCAATGCCTTAATTACGGACTTGCTGAGGGTTAAGTACCGTTCGCCGGACCAGAACTGATGAGATATACCCCGGACGGTCTAATCACAGCATGTCTCCTGAAAAGGGGTGTAAATGGGTGCAAGCCACAGGTGGGCGACGTACAGAAGGCGATGCCGGAGCTAATGACTCGGAAAATGGTGCTGATGAATAGAGAGGGGGGGCATCGGCACGCTGTGGCGTGGAACGCCATTTCTCCATCGTGGATGCTGAGGACGCACAGATTATCCACAGATGGCACTAATAATGGCAAATCAGGGGTCTTGCAGGATGGACGGCGTATGGTCTTTGCTTTAATTGTGTGGGTTTAACTTGGTTTTGGTATTAAGATATGGAAGGGAATGGTTATCTCCTATTCTCAGAAACCACTTTCCCTCTCTCTTCTCTGTATTGATTTCAGAAAGCAAAAATGTATGTTATGCAAGGAAACCAAGACACCAGAAGTCTTTGCGCAGGCAGTGTTGACGAGAGCATTCCCACATTTTATTTAGGTGTAATATTATATTAAGTCGTCCCATCTAGGGAGACCCCCACCCCGCGGCCTCTGAATACTGGGATAGGCTCCAGGTTCTCTGCAGTTCTTTACCGGATAAGCAGTTTTGGAAGATAGGAGGGTGGATTACAATAAGCTAAAAACGATCCATATTAGATTTCTACAAACTTTTTGAGTAAATTGATGTTGAAAATTTGGTTTTCTAATGATTGGATGACACATCATAATTAATATAATTGCTGGTAATATCTACGCATCTGGCAACTGTTTATCCAATATAGGGTCGTAGGGACTGACGTTAATATGCTTCTTTAAAATACCAGCAGGCCTCTTTCCCAATGTTCGCACATAATTGGAGGTTCCTGTTTTGAGGATCTTGCCAAAATGTTGTGTTGGCCCTTGACCCCTGCCCTGGTGAGGCATTAATGAATTAGTCCTGGTGGCCACATCCAACTGCTCAACTTCTCTGCATCATTCTTCGCCCACCAGCATGGCATTACCGCCCCCACCTCACCTCTTCTGATTGTCTGGGTTCCGGAGACTCCCTGGGGACCGTCTAAGGCACACAGACAGCCAACCCAGGCTCCCCTATCACCACGCCCACCAGTGGGTCACGCCTTCCAGGGAGCGATATTCATGCTGTGTCTATAAATGCGATGTTATATAGTGCTGTATAGAGTGCAGTAAAAAAAAATTATTGACATATAGGCTGTCAGCTCAGGGGAGAAATTATTATACTTTAACATGGAAAAACGGAAAATCCACCTCGCTCCTTGTCCAAATGTGGATCTTTCACAGCACTCAGTGCTGGCCACTCAGCCAGCATTATGGCTTAGCTGAAGGCATATAATGCGTGTATCGCTAGACAGAATACTTGCAAGACCTGTATATAAAAAGGTATCGTCGACACGCATTGGATACAACATATGGTCCATTATTTATGACATTTAAGATTAACATCACAGCTGTGTGATATTTCACGCGTCACGCCTGTGCACAAATGATCAGTTTGGATGACGGCGTCCAAAAAATCCTTTGAAAACAGTTCGAATGAGATGACTTTAATTGGAACCCCGTGCTCCCAGAGATCACGGTGAATTTAGCGGCTAAAGGAAGAGACGGTATCGGCACTCGCTGGCGGACAACCGCCTCCTGCAAGCTTCTCCCCCCGACCCGACTGAGCGCTGTGTGTTTCTACACGGTGAAAGAGGGTTACGAGGATGTCTTTGTGTTGACAGATACAGAGCAACTACAGAAGGTGCCGTTTACACCCGCTCTTATTTGATTTATGAAGAAAGGGGAAGAGGGGAAAAGATATGATAGACGGAATGCCCATATCGGAGCCATTAGTCTTGGTACCAGAGTAAACAATGAAATTCTATATAATGCTCTGGGACTTTATAGAGTCGTCGCCATGGCAACCCCCGCTTCCCAATCATATCTTTAATGAATAGGTAATGAAAGGGCCATAACATTCACAACTTCATTACTGGAACAAAGATCAGCAATAAAAGTGAATCACAAGCTATGTCGCTCCTCAGAACAGTTTCCGTGAATATTAGGCGGCCAACTTGTTTGCGGCAGTGATAAGCCTGAATTTGTGCATTGTGTTTATGCTAACGGAGGTGGGGGGGGGGCTTGCGGCCTTGCGGTCAGGTGACGTCTTCCAGTGCTTTATTGGCGGGGTGGGGGGGCGGTATTGAGACGGAGGAGCATTCTCCTCCTTAGTACTCTCCTTTTCAAATCTGAAATCGGTACAGATTTATTCGCTTACCTAATTGGGGGTCTCTATCAACCGATCCGGTGGGATCGCTCCCCCCCCCCCTTTATTTCTTTGTTTTAATGAAAAGACACGCCGATGAAAGCGGCGCTTCGAACGGGAATTATACTAAGTGCCTGTTTAAATAAAAAGAGGATTTAATTAGCAATGAAAATGTGACATTTTGCTTCTGAAAGCTGTCCAGATATTCAGGATCTCCACCAGTGGGACTGGCTGTCCTTCAAAGTGCTTTACTGGCATGGAGGTACAGAGATACGTCTACTGGGATGAAGAGAATATGTGGAGAGAACAAGACAATAGCAGACGCAGGGAGCGGGATCAGAGCAAAGCTGAAATGCAGGAAAGAGATGCTTTGAAGGAGAAACATGCTTTTTTCATCACTGTTAAATATATATACATACTGTACATACATAAATACACAAATGCATACATGCACGCATATTTTATTCTGGCAAGTGAACCTGTTTTGTTTACTGTGTTGGACATTTTCAAAAGGAACGTTCTTACAAGGCTCTGGGTGGGAGTTACTGTGGTTGTGAAACACAGAGAATGAAGGTAGATGTTTGCAGATATTGTTACTGACATGAAAAATGTTTTTAATCAATAAATACATGTGATGCTATTCTGTTTTCTCTCTTTTAATACCGACACATGAAATATGGTTGCAGAATATTAAAAAGATTCCTCTCGATATTATAAATAATTTTCCAGAAAAGCCGCTTTCTGAACTCCTTTCGGCCTGAAAGGTGCACCAGTACGGCTCGGTTTGTTAAAAGCGGGGAAATCGTCACCGTAGTCTAAAATGGATGCACCTTATAGATAGTAGATTTATTAAAGGTGGGGAGCTTCACAGCCGAGAGAAAAACCGATGTTTTTCGGTTTGAAGGGCCGCAGCTATGAGGAATCATAGGTTCGAATGTTGGAAGACTCCTTCGTTGTAATCAACAGTGTTTTTATCTTTTAGTGAATCAAACAAAGACGTTCCAGAGCTGGTGACGATTCACCACGGAACTCTCCTTGCTAAATTTGTTTGAGTAAAATCATGTGAACCCATGTGACCCTCTGCAGATAACAACAACAGTACTCCTTTGAACCCTGCGTGTCTCTTAGAAGCAGCCTCATGTCTCAGAGTTCCCCACATTCCCATGATATATGTGATGTGCTTTTTTTTACGTATTTGTACAAAAAAAAACTAAGAATTCCAAATGTTTGGCTCATCCTGGGGCTTGTACTTGTAGCATGGTAATAATTTCACATTCCGCGTGTTTGTTTAATTGGACGGCTCCTTCTCTCAGGGCCAGCTTTCGGAAAACGAGATGCGCATCAAGACACGTCAGATTTGAATTTCCATCTCACCGCGGGATAATTCATATCTGCCGTGTCCCTCATTATCACAATAACCTCGCGAACCAAGAACCGTAATGATGGCCGCGGCATTCCGAAGCTGGCTTTCCGATCCAGGTGATGTGGATCTGGTGGACATTTATCGAGGGGCACTTTGCCTTCGTCGGAACATCTCAAGCAACCCCCCCCACAGATAATTACTCAGAACCCACAGAGGCCCCAAAAGGACATGTTTCCATAAAAAGCCTGAGAGTGTATGCAGCTCCCCCACCCCTGTGGTGTCCCCCCTCCCCTGTCAGGTGCTTCAGTACAGAAGAGCTGAAGTTTGCTCTTACAGTATTTTTTTATTTCACCCCCCTAACTTGAGCTTACTCCAGTCCTCATAACCATCCTGCACCATGAGCAGATGTACTGATGTATCGCTGTCACTCTGTCTTGCTGTCGGTTTTGGCCCATCCAAGGTGTTGGATCCCTTCCGGGCACTGCCGCCCGGACAGGATGCAGGTTCCGGCTGGAGACTCAGCCTCTCCGTAACGAAGTATAATCACTGAGTGAGTGAGTTGGATTCTGTCGCAAGTCCAAATGTCTCACATTCAATCTGACAAAAGGCTTTCAGACCTGGCAAGGGGCTGACGCTTCCAAGCTGGCCAAGATAAGGTGGACCCAGATTACACCTTCATACAAGTAAAAATATTTAAATCTAAAACCATTTAGAGCCAAATTATGCTTTTTAACTGGTTGGGCAGACACCATTCAGCCATTCAAGCTATCTGACACTCCATGTTCACCAGATAAATGCAGAGTTCACTATACCCATATTGTGTAAATGTTTTGGCCTCTTAGGGCAGTTTTAGTGGTGGAGCCCCCCCGCCTCAAGCCAGAACAAGAGACCTATCTTCTTGGGGGGGCACAGAAGGCCCCCTGTCATTGCAGGTCGATATGGGGGCTGGATAAAGAGAAACTGTGTTTGCATCTGCTAATGAAGGTTGGGGAGTGTGAGCACGGTGGCCAGGCGGCCTGGGGGGGCGGGGGGAGGCAAGCCGAATGGGCAGATCTCCTCCTCCTCCTCACCCTTTCTTCTCCGCAGGTGCGGGAGCCTTTTACCTCTCACATCAAAGGTGCCGCGGTGCTCAAAGCCGTCTGCCGCCGGTTTTAATCTCCTCCGTTTGTACCCCAAAATAGAGGGAGGCGTAATTCATTTCCAAAGCGTCTCATTTCACATTCGTGGTCATGCGCGTTACGGCTTTGAGTGCCTGGTTTATGAAAGATGTTTTTTTTTGTTTTGTTTTTTTGTGCCTGTTCTTTGCGTAGATTATCAGGGAACGGGGGGGTCATTTTTAAGGTCTCCTGTGCCGCGTACATCTGGCCACGGTAGCATTTCCTGCTCCTTGCCCGAATTGAAATGTTTCAGAGGACACAGATCAGTCCTGAGACACAGCTAGAGATTTTTCTGGGGGGGGCGGGGTCTTAGATTCCCGAGGTCGTCACTCACACGGGTCTCGCCCGAACGCCAAACCTGCAGACGTGGCACACGGAGGGGTAATGCGCAGCAGAAATTGCAAACAGAGATGCACGCATGCAGGATGGAAATGCGAATCCCAACACGCGGCAGTGCTAGTCTGGGAGCGCCGACGAGACGCAACATGAAGCGCTGCTTCATTAATATTCTTGCTAATTATTGCAGGTAAGATGCCTTAGTGACGAAGGGGGGATCACTCATAGCCTAGCAGTCATTTTATAGCGAATGTTTTCACTATTTTTCATCGATATAGCTACACTGCTTCAGACAGACAGCAAACAGAAGAAGCAGAAGGTAGGGTAGCAGGGTTGATTTGGCATTTACAGTGGGGGGAGACTTCAGTGATGGAAGAGTGTTCGGGGGGGCGGGTTTAGGCTTGGGGGGTAGGGTCGAGGGGGGTTGTGTCTCGATCATCCTTGACCTTGCTGTGAACCAGACTCATTAGGGGCTGATTGCCACAAAAATTAAACTCGAGTCACGATGGGGCTCAAAGGGATCAAGGTGTGAAGTATCAAGTGTCTCATGCCTGGAAAAGGGGCCTGGCCTCCAAACTTCGAAGCTGGCAGGCTGGCATGAATCTGAAGCTGAGGTGCAGGACTCGCAGCCAGAGAGCAGTACTTTGTTTCTCAAATACGTTCCTTCATGGCAGAGGGTGAAAGTTCAGTTCCAAAGTGAAGTACAAATCCAGACCAAGGTTTTGTTTCAACCAACCAGTTGAGTACTCTGTGAATATGACTCTCCATACTCAACTGGTTGGTTGAAACAA
>JAODLD010000047.1:6082070-6110518 GCA_026781065.1 Mormyrops boulengeri | reverse complement strand
AGCAGCTTAAAATAAATGACACCTTTGTTAAAAGATTGATCTTATCTAAGATTGTGAGAAAGTATGAGTAAAACACGGCAGCGTAATTATTACCACCCAGCCCGCAGCGTGGTGGCGTCTCATTTTCTGTTTTCCGAAATGTATTCAAATTTTCCGAATTTGATTCAAGGGCGAACAGGACAAATTACGGCTAACGGGAGTTCGCGCAGTTTGACGCCCAAGGATTTGCGCGCTTTTCGGCATCCCGTCTATCGACTGACCGAATAACCAAGCCTGGAAGTCTAAAAAAAAAAAAAAAGATCTGTAATAAATCTAGGTATTGTTATTCACTACCATAGTGACCACTGGCCAGCCTCCCACACAAAACCCGTAATAGTCACACCACCCAAATTCTTCGCATTTTCCAGGTACAACGGACACCCCGGATTCTCTCTTCCTATACCGTTTTTCCCCCAAAAGCCGATCGATAACCAGGCAGCGGTAAGGAGGCGGCGATAATGCGGCCAAACCCAGGAGGCAGGAGGCGCTTTCTGGCTGTCGGCGCGGCGTCAGCGCGAATTTCTCACATCCCCGTCACAGGCCGTTCCGCTTTCCGCTATTCGATCAAGCCATACATTAAAGCATAAAAGTGAAATACCGCCTTATACCGGGAAGCTCATTCACACGTAAACACTAACTATTATTTAAAAAAAAAAAAAAAAACATTCAAGGCACATATTTCAAATACTTCAAATAGTGACCTAAATGGGAAAAATCCAAAAGTAAGATTTTTGCTGCCAGCAGGATTTAAACCTATTCAACAGTATAAATGCGAAATAAAAATATCTCAAGAGAATGTTCCCACGAAAGAAATATGTTCGTGGGAGGAAAACATGCCGCAAACTAAATTGCAAATATTGTTTCAGGATACATTTTTTTTTTTCTTCAAACTGATATCCTTATAAAATATGACTATAGGTATAGGCCTAGCGTCTCACACATAAGAGACCTTTATTTGATATAACATTCGTGGACTACTTCGACGCCTTTAGATTTCTCCATGGTGACGTTCGCGACAAATGAGCATCTAAAAAAAGGAATCACTCTGAAAATTGGTTTTGTATTGTGCTCGCAAGTTTGTCCCCAAACAATATCCACATATCATCAGATAGGCGGCCAACACTGATTAACGGGTAAATTGCCCTGGATGGATGCGGGTGATTGATTTGATCGCCGCCAGTATAAGCAGCCCGCCTACAGTGATGAGGCATCTGCCTGTTGTCTTGAATCGGGCAAGTGATGTCATCCTTTGTGCTGGATTTATGTTTAAACTGAGTTCTGTCGCGTCGCATGTTCACAAAATTTATATTGCAATTGGTGTGCTAAACAGATGTATGACCATTTCTTACTTTTAGAAAGCATTTTTACATTTGTTTAAATGTTTTCCACTTTAATCTCCTCTTCAAGCTTTTCCGCGCATACTAAACTCGAAAGCTATCTCGTTGTGCGCTGTTTTTGTCTTAGTCATTTAATTATATTGAAATTCATTTCTAGAGTATGTTTATTATATGTTAATTATTATTCTTAATTATGAGGGACATTTTTGCTTTCCGCACACCAATACACGGGGCGCCTTTGATGTTACGCCCCATAGTCGCATCATTCTGAGACGTGGCCACTAGTCGTTTTCATGACTGCTTAAACAATTTGAATAAATGACGAACCTCAAATGACTTTTTACGTCGCACCATAAAGCATTTACATGCAATCACAAAGATCTGTTACTATGAACCGAGGGGGAAAAAAAGATTAACACTAGTGTTAAATAGTAAAAAGTGCTACATTTCCCTTTGCGGTTACGTTGGTTTCAATTTCCCTTATACATACTGAGCAGCTCCTTACAGCCGTCTTGATCGAATAGGGTTTTGCATTGAACTCCAATTGTATAGACGCTTCATTGTGTGAAGAGCGACGTGTCTATTGACCGGGGAGGGGAGGCCTTATTTGTTGGTAATGGGGGGAGGAAGGAGAGGGGCTGGGGGGTGAAAGCAGGCAGTTCAGTGAAAGGTGAACCCCGGGAGATACAGAGCGAAGTAGGTTAGAGGTTTTCCGCATGGCCGCTCTTAATAGGCGCAGCAGTTAAATACGCGCTATTTGATAATGACTTTCCTCTGCGTCGCACGTTGCCTCGTTCTTATTTTTTAAGGAATGTCTCCGACAGCTATCCTGTTCAACAAAAATACAGAGCGTTAGCATTGCGGGTAGGCTCGTAAGGTTCATTCCGAGTATTGAAATCGCTGTGAAAAAAGTCCCCAGTACCGCACCGGGTCAAGGTCTTCTGTCATGCGATGAAAAGACTTACGTACAGCCACCTCCATACACTGACACCCCCTACCTCCATTCACAAGCATTATTACCATGACGAAATGATTCAAACCAAACCTTCTCGCAACACATGTATATAAGATTTTCCCAGTTAACTTACAGTGGTAAAATGATATGATTTTAAATTTGTGCATTGATCAAAAATTTGTGCATTAATGACAAAGACCACACCAAGGTATCCCCTTCCTTATGCCGTGTGCTTCCTGGGATAAGAGTCACTGTGCTGCATTAAAGGCTGCATAAAATGAATAACAAAAAGTTAACAAAAATTCTACAGCAGACTAAGAACACTTGGGTGACTCTGCAGGAAGGCTGCCTGGTGGACAGTCCCAGTTAAAGATTCAGCTCTGGAGCCTGATGCATGTTGGTTCAAGCCCGGGGAAAAGGGTGGAGCAAATCATTCAGATGTATAAGCAGGTGCAGTTGGTCTGGAAAGAACTGTGAGGCAGGCAACTAGATGTAATTAGACTGTGTCCAGCACACTGCTCCTGCTGCTGCACGCCGAAGCCCCTGGCAGGGATCTGGGTCCCCAGTCCAAAGCTGCCAGGGTTTTAACACCAGGTTCCTCTTCTCTTCATTCCCCATCTGTTCCACAGCATCCCTCTGTCTTCTCAGTGGAAAGTGGGAAAGAGAGCCAGGGAGTGAGAGAGAGGGGAGGGAGGGAGAAAAAAAAGAGAGAGAGAGAGAGGCAGACAGAGAAAGAGACAGAGAGACAGGCGAACAGACAATCAGTGACGGAGAGAGCGAGAGAAAGAGAGAGAGCTTTGTAGAGTGGATGAGGGGAAGGTGGGTGGAAAGAGAGGGTCAGGGCATGGGATGGGGGTAACAGCTCAGTGCTGAAAGGAGAAAAAAAGCAGGAATACTTGAGAGTTCAGTCTGCATGGGTGATGCATACACTGTCAGGAAAAAAAGTAACAATTTGTACCTTTGAAGGTACAATTACTTGTCACTGGGGCTGTACCCTCAAATGGTCTGCCAGTTGTACCTTAGTTTTGTATCTTGGGCTACGCAACAGGAGCCATGCCTCTGCTTTTTCTGCAGTGTTGCAAAAAAAGGCACAACCCAGGTACAAACAGCATTAATGTATCCTCAATGGTACAAACAGCATTAATGTATCCTCAATGGTACAAACAGCATTAATGTATCCTCAATTGTACAAACAGCATTAATGTACCCCAATGGTACAAAAATGTCCATTTCTGTACCTTAAATTAGAGTAAAAGGTATATTTATTTACAGCTAAGGTACAACTGGCAGGGTACAGCCCCAGTGACATGTAATTGTACCCTCAAAGGTACAAAGTGGTACAATTAGCAGGTGCATGTGACAAAGAAACAAAATAAGGGCTTTTTAGTGTTTACCTCTGAGGGATGAAGACCGGAGGCCATCAGATCTGTGACTTAAGTCTGGCACTTTTATTAAAGAGCTACTTGACGGCTGAGAGAAGGGAAAGTGGGAACTTGGACAAACCTTTCTGTGGACTAAACGACACATTGTGCATGTGAGGTTTTGGCTATGGGATGGTTTACACATCACCTGCTTCAGCCAAAGCGATGAGGAAGGTTCATGACGTCATGAGGACTTTTTGATTTTGTCCCCTTCCCCCCCAGCATTAAGGAACTCGACAAGTGTCTGGTTTCTCTCAGCAGTCTGGGTGAGGAGGCCTTTGCATTTCCCAGCATTCCTGCAATGGGCCCCAGCCCAAAGCACACCCTCCATTTATCTGCCTGGGGTTCCCATGAATGGAAACGTGACTGACAGCTGTTGCTGAAGGAAGATCTCTGGCTGCCACATGCACCCTCTCCTGTCAAACACACACCCAGCTATTATTTATATGAAACTACCCTTATAAATGTATTACACATATGAAACTCTGTCACTCTGTCTCTATGAAATTAATATTTGTGATTTCCGAATCAATAAGAAGGTTGATATAAAGATTAAAGTTGTTAGTTGCTACACCTGGCTGGGGGGCATGCTGTATCTCGGCTAAAAAGAACGTTAACTTGGCATAGATTTTGAAAATAGAAGGTCGATATGCAAACTACTAGTTATCCTCGCGACACTTAAGACCGACGATAAAAAAATACGTGTTCAGGTGTTTGATAACAAACCCTTTAAAACATTGATATGAATAGGAAGCGAGCGCCCTTTATCACCCGCAAAGGCATCAGTCAGTGTTTTTCACTCTTAATCCCAACTTCTTGATGTGAAGAGTGTACGGAGGCGCATTTGAAGCGTGAATGGCGGATAGTTTATTCAGACACCGACCCCAAACCCAAATCCGCCATTCAAGGCAGGCTGAATTCAGCGCTGATTACTGTGGATGAAATGCAGAGCCGCATCCATAGGTACTACAGTCAAATCACAGCCTAATTCAACCCTCAATACCTCCATTCAAAGCAAGAAAAATGTAGCATTTTGCAAGTGTATTCCGTTAAATGAAATCTTTCAGCGCCCAATTTGAGATGCAGTCAGAAAAGTAAAAGATCTGTCAGCTTTTCTTTACATCTGTGAAATAAAACTGCTTTTTATAAATTCGGTCAGTAGTGTACGGAATGCAGTTGGAATACTTTTCTCTCTCCCTGTCTCTTGGTCCGTGACAATAACTTGTTGAGACCTCGGAGAGGAAACCTGCATTAGTTAAAAACTGAGGGGAAAAAAAAACGATTAATTTCGGTAACACAGCTTCCAGGCATGAATTCCGAGAGGTACACTACACAGAAGAGAGACTGTAAACAGCACATATGAAATTACCTTAATGTAAACTGCGTATCAATTATTGGTGGGAATAATCACCAGTTCTGGCAGTCATTAACATGCCATATAATTACCTGCAGCTCCCCTAAATTAGTCAGACAGATGAAGCATAAAATTATTAGCATGTTCCTGTATCTGCTTTGCGTATAAACATTGCCGATCTATTAAACAAGGACTGAAAGCACACGACACGCTGTCTGTAAATTAATCATTTACGATGCATGCCGTAACACCTGCAATAACAAATGCAAGCCCTCACTTTATAAGACCGAAGATACCGCGGTTATTAAAGAATACCTGTAATAACTCGTATCTTTTTTTAACTATACCAGTCTCATCCCCCACTAGTTACCATGCCTGTGTTGTTGGTTTTCTCCATCCATCATCCAATCGTTTATCATGTTTAGTTCTTGTAAATGTTATACATATAGGATTCTACTAATGATTTATTGTTATTTGTTTGCTATTGACTTAATGAACTCAAAATCCACACTCATTAAATAGTAGGCGAAGAAAACTATTTTTAATGGTAAGGGAAACGTTTCAAATAACCGTTTGAATCAGAATGCAGCTCACAAGTGGAAGGCCGACCAACTTGAACTGGAAACGTAAGCACTGATACTTCACGTAGCCTATATTAGTATGCATGCAGCTAAGTATGTTTACTGCAGCAAAGAAATCAACACAACAGATTAGAGGGTGGGAAACCTATCGGCTTACACGAGCATGGAGAATAATTAAAATAAACTCAACAAGTGTAAAGCGCATCAGTTCTGTTATACAGTGAACAAATGGTAACTTTCCCGGTCCAACTGTTTAACAAAGTGTAGCAAATCTGGGTTTGAACCATTCATTACCTACAAAGTTGTTCCCCCTTCTGGTCAAAGGATGAAACAACACTTTCCTTTGTGTTTCATAAAACCTGAACGTAAAGTACCGGTCACAAAGTTGCGCCCTTTGGCAAACCGCAGGAAAACGTAGCAAACGGTCGTAAAATGTCCATGATAATACACAACCAGCAGCCGTATGTTTAAAAACATTAATTTCAGACACAAAAATCAAGGTCTGGTTTAGGATTTAATGTCTAACGTCTACAAAAGGCATTCAGTACATACATACATATACATATATACATTTATCTTTATATAGCGCCTTTCACAACGAAGTTGTCCCAAAGCGCTTTACAGGGTTGTGTTGTGATACATAAAACATAATTAGAGAGAGATACAGAATGGGAAAAAGGAAGGAAATAAATTGAATAAAGAAAGCCAGAAGACAACGGAGGAGAGGAGCCAAAAACTCCCTAGTAATGAGGAAAAAAAACCTCTGGGGGTCCAAGGTCAACTGGCTGCCCAACTCCCCTGGGCAGACTAACATTACTGAGAACAGAAAAGAGTGAACATGCTTTCTAAAAGGTAGGTATAAGCTGTGATTAAGGATCAAGACAAAGTCCATCAATGAGTCCATTATCCACGTTGGCCTGTGTGGGGTGGCACTGAATTAAGGCTGCACCCACAATGATACAGTTTGTATGTCCCATTTGCGATGTCACCCCTTCATGGGACTCAACCAGGACTCCAGCTCAGATGGTGCCCACCCCAGGCACCACCCAGACATGTGGGAAGGCAGAGAGCATGGATGGTCGGAACATGCGCTGACACATAAACGGACAAGCATAGTAAATAAAAATGACATGTACAGCAGCAGAAACAGCCATAGTTATGTCGTGTTAGATTCTGGGTGAGCTAAACTGAAGTAATGGGCCTTCAGTCAAGATTTAAAGACTGAGACCGAATCGGCATCCCGAACATAGACTGCTAAGCCATTCCACAGTGTAGTTCAGCGACTGTGAAATTGACAGTTTAATGGAGCCCTGTGTGCTACTACGATGGTGGTGTGAGTAACGTGACTTTTAACTACAAAGGAGAAACTTTAAGAAAGGGCTCAGCTGAAGGGCAATGTAGAAATCCCACCTCACTGAAATAGTGAGTGAGAGGCCCCACAAACCAACTAGCAGAGCAGCTGCATTAGCCTCTGAATGTGAAGGAAGGGGCAACATTACATTTAATAGACGACATTACATCTAAGTGGAGGACACACCATGAGCCTCGGGTCTCCCAAGAAGGCTCCCTTCCTCTGTCATTTGACGGAATATCGAGCATCTATGCTGCACTGCAGCCGAGTAAATGGGGGGGGGGGGGGGTTATTATCTGGATGAGGCTCTCCATGGCAACTGATCAATAACCCCCAAAGTAATCTGATTGTTTCCATCCCAGCACCCAAATCCAGAATGGCCATTCCCCTCCCACTTAACAACTAAACCGTGCAGCGAAAAACAGATAGGACTTCGGAGATTAACAAAGGTCAGATCTCGGGGCGACTGATCGGACTGGAGTACAACATGAGAAAACGCACCGATAAACCCTGGATCAACGCATTATATGTACACACAATGTATGTGCCACGTCCGTGTAACTGCCTAGCCATTTACTCATTTCTCAGTCTTTGATGATTAAATACTTCCTCCTTTTCACTGATACCCACGTGAAGACTATAGTCCGCCCGTTTTAACACAGAACCAAAGACAGTTTAACCAGAAAGACATGCGCGGTACTCTATCGATATTACAGGCTTTCTGCAGTTTTACCCAAAATTATGATTTACTTGAAAAATGCCCGGGGATTTATCCACACATATATCAGGTAAATGAAGATACGGCGTCACCCCGCATAAATGCGATGTTGGATGGAGAAGGGATGAATGATGATTTTGCGTCCCACCTACAAGTCAGTCTAATTAAACACTGCCCCCATCTGACTCTGATTTGCCATAAAATGAAATTTAGCTTAATTAGCAACCCATCTGACGATGACAACTATTATCGTCATCATCCTCCTTAAAAATCATCTACGTTGTTATGGTATCGTTTAGTGGATGACCTTGTTCAGGGCGATTTGCAGTGCACGATATTAATTACAGTTTCCTACTGTGGTTAATATTCAACCGTTATCAAATTACGTTGCCCAGAAATCTGCAAGCGCAGCACAAAATTCAGACGCGCAAGAAAATGTTAATGAATAGGCACGATGAAACAATTACAAATCTGTCAATTGCATTTGGTTTAATTAACCTATGTTAAATATCATTTAATGCATATGTACAATAACATTATAAGACTGGAAAAAAGAAACTAAAAATAAAAAAACACAATTGATCTTTATGAGAATGATGCATTTTCCAAGAATAAATCAGGAGATCGTAGCTGTGTCATTTCATAATTATTCTTCAGTTACTGTATACAGTTTTTTTTTTTTTTTTACTGAAAATGACATCGATAATTTACTATATATACACACACGCTATTAATAAGACTATTTCAATTTCAGTAAATGAGCAATAATTCAGGCTACAAGTCCACCTCCGTATCCACGCCAACTTACAGCCATGGTTACAGGTCTTATGTGAGAACTTCCCTCAAGTCTGGATGCTGCGTTTATAATTAGGCCCGATGCCTAGTCCTATGCGAGTCGATTAGTTTTGCTCTTATAGCAAAACCCGGGGCTGCTTGTGTTTTTTTTCCCATCGATTTTGAGCATCTTTTTTGCTCGATGTGTTAAAAGTCAGTTTGGGCTCCGTTCAGCGGCGTCGCTGCTTGCATTTCGCGACAGACAAGAGCGCCAGATGGAAACAGAAATTCTCATCAGCGTTATCTAACATTCACCTCGTACGTTTATTTTGGCTTTAACGCATTCCTCTCAGATCACAATAGCTGTATTCTTTGGCAGGGCTTTTTAGTCTCTTTAGCACAGCACTGCCACGTTTGGCCTTCTAAGAATATCATTTCCAGCAGCTGGGTTACCAACTGCACAGTATAAATAGCTCCCATAAAATGCGCCCAGCTGTGGCCGCCTCAGCTGGCTGTTCATTTAGTTTATAACCCTTAATATAAAAGGGCAAACGCTGGAATAAAATAAAACGCGGGCTTCGGTTTTAATTGCAGAATAAAAGTGTCAGGATTCAGGTTCGGGAAAGACAGCGCGTCTGTTTTCTCATAACTGTACTTGATTCAGTGCGAAATCCAAACGTTTTAACATTAAATATGATGTGTAGTCCAGAATATACCGTCAACGCTTCTAGACTGGGACTTGAGAAGTTGGCGTTCCTCCTAAAAAACTAAATTCACGAACCACCGTGTGGAAGTATAACCCCCGATTCGGGTCTCCGATCGAGAGGCTGAAAGCTCCTGATTTGGGCGAAAGGTGCGGTATCAGTTGTGCCAGTATCCCGCACAAATTTCCCAAGAGCAGGGACCTCCACGCAGGTTTGGAAGCAGAACTTCTCTACTTCTGTTTTCCCTTCTTTCGAAACCACGGGTAATTTCGTGTTGGCAGCTGGGGCCCAAACCTCTCCGTGGAGAGCGAGAGCCAAGCAAACACAACGTGAATGTGAATAACAGAATGGTGGGAATCAATTCTTTCGACGCTTTAGCTGAGATGCCGACAGAGCAGAGACTTCTCAAGATCCTTTTGTAATTCATGTCGGTGAGCTTTGCCAAATTAATGCATTGCAGAAGTTCGCCCCTATTACCGGGTCTCTGAAGCGTCTTCCGCGGCTTCATGCATTTTGTATGACGTTAACAAGCGTTTCTTGGGGATGATGCACAACCGAACCGACTGATCTTACAATCTGCTCGCTCTCTCCATGTTCCCTGCTATGTAGGTGAAGAGTGTTTTGAAATGCATGTCTGTTTAGACTCACCCCTGTGTATCAGTGGAGGCCAACGCTTAACACACTCAGAGATATATTATGGACACCGGCTGTATGCAGAATTCTGTGTTTCATGTCAGTGTCGCGGTCTGTCGAATTGTGTACAACAAATAAGATGAAGATATACCCAGTAACCTGAGCTGCATCGCTCAGACAGTCAGAAGATCAGACTAAGGCTTTTCACGATGGGCCGTCGATGGCGCTATATAGTGTAAGCTGTTTCATATGATCGGCGTATTATCCAGAAGTCCTAAGATGATTAAAAACAAACCATGTCTAAAATTTCTGCGTGATCTATCTGAAAGCAATCTTGTATTGTTTTTCCAAAGCCCACCGCTGAGGGCGGCGTGGTAAATGGATAAGCAGGTGACGGCCGGCCGGCAGCCGGGGCCAGTGTGTCGGCGTGTCACCGGCCTCCCTCGTCCTCCTCTCCGCAATCCGTGCAGTTTTATAATCCCTTTGGTAACCGATTCGTGTTTCAATCTATTAATTAATCCAGTGATGGGCGGTCGCGCTTGTCGTTTGACGCGCACCAGGAGTTTAATCATAGATATGGTTAATAAATTGTTAGAACTCATACCAAAATGTATTAACTGCCTAATCATTGACTGATCTGTTTTTTGTTTATTATTAAATAAATACAATGATAAGACATTTAACAATAAGGTGTCTTATTTTAATATACCTGTTACCTCTGTCACTAAAACAATTCTTTTCCAAATGGATTATCGGAAGAGCCCTGAAGCCCAGAAAATGAGCCGATCATTACCGACCTCCAGCTGAACACCAGCTCCCTCTCTCTCTCTCTCTCCTGTCGACATCGCTATCCTGTCGGTGGCTCTATTACCCATGAGGCCCTGTGGGCCCAGGGCAAGTGGCGAACACCAGGACGCTGAGGAGCAAGCTGTCGGAGCACATGTTGTGGCTGCAAAACCCCAGTGCACACTCCTCCTCCTAGGCTGGGGCAGCCGCGGACCTCTCCAAGCGACTTCTGCTAGATTTGCTTGCTGGCAGTCCCCAGGAGCCCCTGGGATCGGGGGAGGAAGCCCAGGTTATTATTATTTTTTTTTACCGTGTTGTGGCACACCGGAGTAAGAGTTGTGCTGCCTCCTGTTGCCGATAAAAATTTTCTGTGACCCAAGCCCTTATTTAAAACCGGTAGGGGGAAGGAAGGGTGTATGATTGTTAAGCCTCTCGTTCCAAACCAGTTTAGCTCCTTCAGCTCTTGCATTTTTCATAGTACCATAGATTCCTGGAGGCCACAACAGATTAATCCACTGTTACAGCAGATGGCACCGTCACAGCATCAAAATGTCTGTTTGAATCAGTGCCTGGCTTGTAAAATTCGAAGCATGTGAATTCATTAATCGAACAAGCAATACATTAGCATTTTAGACCTTGAGATCAAAAACCATTCACTCGTTGCACTGCATTTTTATGACCTCCGAATGTAAAATTAAGCATATCCAAAGGGTGTCAACATTAGTTATTTTTCGTTAAATTATTTAAGTATTTCGTTTATTGAAGTAAATCCTGTTTTAATTTCGCTATTTCAAATACCTCAAAAGCTATTTCATGTTGCATCCTTTTAGCGTGAGGCCAGGGTTTCTCCTGTCCGTTTTCTTGAAAACAGGAAGCGTTCCTGCTTTAAAGGCTTATATATTTATGGATTGTTATAGATTTCAGACTTTCCAGCGTGTGAATTTACATGCCGGAGAGGTTCTTCATTTGCATTTAAGAGGTGCCTTGGAAGACGCTATCCCACGCAGAAGAACATTCTTGGAGAGTTAAAATTATAATTACTGGACTAATAGGATCCTGAGAAGTGTGTGGGTGGCGGCGGGTTCAGTTCGTTTTTTTTTCCAGGTCATTAATGGAGTGAAATCCGTCTGCAAGACAATTGACAGGAGTCTCGCAGTAACCTGACACGACTGACGAAGCGGGTTATTAAGTCCTTACGACTCCTTTACCGCACTGACACCGCCGAAACACATGTCCTTAATGCACTAGTTTCAAAGTCTCCGAGTTGCTTAACAAATAAGGCCAAGCAGGGTGAAGGAGTACTTTATGCATTTGAAATGCAAAGGTGTCGGAGACCTTTCTGCCGGCTGTTTGTAAAGACCGCATGATGCATCTAGCTGTTCAGAGGAAGGGTCTGGATGCTGCGCATCGTTAACTTTATACATCCATCTGTATTTCTGTCATTTACTCTCTGATATGGGGGATTAAACTCAGTGAAGAAAATATAATGTATTGGTATGATCAGCAGTGTTCTGTTGAAGCAATGTTTTATTTTAAATGTTTACTGTGCATTGGTGTTGCGATCACCGTGTTAATATCTGTTAGGCCAGCCTCATTTTCGTTTGCTAGTAGCTAATGTTATAGCACCATTAATGTGACAATGCGCAGAAAACTAAACAGAATGATAATAATTATCGGATTGAGTCCAGGAAACCTAAAAATGCTTCTCTGGGTGGGAATTTCTGTAGCTGGTAATAATTACATGCAACAGCCCAAAATACAAGCAAAGATAAGACAAACCTTATTAATCCCACAATGGGAAATTCCGCAGTACAGAAAAAAGTCATAAAAAGGATCAGACAGTACACACCACATAAAGGCACAATACAATAGGGTTATTATATATATATATATACACACACACACACAGTCGTGCAGTCATACCTTTATGGGGACTGTTCATTCATTTGGGAAATGAATGGGAAAAATGCTAATGCTAACTATGACAAATGAAAGTGAATACGAAAGTTCAAACAAGGAGACCTAATGAATGCAAGCATGTCCAATCACATCGGTCCAGGTTTTATATAAAGAGCAAGTCTAACCCACTTCTTGGTCGTTACAGCTATTCGGTTCGCCCACCTCCTCCCCTCCACCACCTTCGGCTCCCCGTTCTGGTCCGGGGTCGGCTCCTTCGCCTCCTGCCTGCTCGCCCAGCCAGATTTGTCGTCTTCTGAGGCGACGGAACCGACGACCAAGAGATGGGCTTTGCCAAACCTATGTTCTCCTTCTTATTTAAATTGTTTAATCAAATAAACACTCGTGTCATCTATCTATTGAGGTCTCCTTGGTTGAACCTTAACCCCTCTCCAGCCCTAACCTTAAGTAACCAAGCAAGAGTTTTTGCATTTGTAGCTTTTTTCATTGCAGTCACGGATTTTTATAAAATAGAGTTTTCCCATATGGGGACCAGGAAATGGGTATTCATCACGTTGTGGGGACATTTGGTACCTACAAGGTACGGTATACCTGGACCATAGGTGTGTGTGTGTGTGTGTGTGTGTGTGTGTGTGTGTGTGTGTGTGTGTGTGTGTGTACTCTGTACAGACAAACAAATAGCAGGCACAGTTTAAGACTTGAGATTGTAAAAGTGATGAGTGCCAGAATATCCATGTGGATTAAAGACCCAGGTGGATGTTTAATTTTAATTTAATGAATAGTCCATTAACTATAATTACCAAGCAAGACAATTGCATATCCTGCCAAGTTGTCATAATGAGTTGTGTCAACTTGGGTAGCTGGAAATCAAAAGACCATTAAGCAACCAAGACCTAAGA
Source organism: Mormyrops boulengeri (assembly GCA_026781065.1). Taxonomy (NCBI): domain Eukaryota; kingdom Metazoa; phylum Chordata; class Actinopteri; order Osteoglossiformes; family Mormyridae; genus Mormyrops; species Mormyrops boulengeri. The sequence continues at coordinate 6,097,049 of JAODLD010000047.1, read as the reverse complement.
ACCTTCTCAAGTTTTTAACTGAAACCTATGTCGGGGGGGTGGGGGTAACACTAGGTGCCACGGAGCTTGCAATTGTGTTCAAATTTATCTTATCTGTGTAGATGTGAAGGAGTCCAAATTAAAATTTTATTAACCATTTTCAGCAATTTCATTGCTAAATGATTAGTACAATAAAGATCATTTATGCCTCCATTACAGTGATAGGGGTGTTAGATAAAATGTATCCTATATTTTTAATTAATTTATCAGGTTCCTTTATCTACGACGAGATACGGGTGAGAGCGCAAGTGCATACGGCGATTGCAGCCAGCACAGAGTGTGAGCAGAGTAGTCGTGTTTGAGTCAAAGGTGACAGTGAGCTCTTGTGCAATGAAGCTTAATCTGGGACAAAGAGCATTTCCATGTTGGACAGGTTGACTTCCAGATGGTCGTCCGTCAGGAGAGAGAGGAGTGGTGGGGGTTGGTAGGAGAAGAGGCTGCGATGGAGGCTGAAGATAAAGGAGGATCTGCAAGTAAGTGCCGGAAAGCCCAGCGGTGAGGCCATCCTAGAACGGCTGACCTTATTTTGTTTCCCAGCTTGTCCGTTCCTGACCCTTGGGCAGTAACGTCTGACATCCTGCGTCTTTGGCTCCACCTCACCACTTCCAAAGACGTACGTTTTAGGAGACGTGGGGGTGTCGTCTCTGTCGTCATGGAGGGCACAGCGCTTCTCATGCTTCATAGTGGCTATATCAGAGCCACCTGTTTCCGATTAGCTACGCCGTTCTTCATCTTTGTGACATATAAGATGTAAGAAAATAAATCGAAAACGTCATGCAACAGAATTTAATAGCCGATATTTAATGGCTGTTAAGGGCCAGTTTTCTTAACTGAGGTGTTTGGTATGTTACCTGTTACAGTCCCTGTCTGTATTGTTCACATTCTGTTTGTTTATTTGCTTGTTTGTTTGCTTACATAACCTAAAATGTTCCCTGTTGCCACAATTTTGTTCATTTGTATCATCTATCGATGTTTCTAAGCTGCTATGTGTAACACCACCACCTGGAAAAAAATTCCTTGGAAATTACTGTGAGACTGCTTGGTGAATAAACTGCCATTTCTGTATCCTCGCCCCCCCCCTGCCCCAGTACTGGGTCACAGCAAGTCTGGAGCCAATGCCAGAAAATACAAGGCAAACTCTGGACAGGATTCCAGTCCATCACAGGGCATACACACACACACACACACACACACGTTTCTAGTTATATCTTTGACTCTCCATTCATTTCTATAGGGAAAAACTCTAATCCCAACATGGCCCCTACCCAGCCCTAACCTGAGTAACCAAACAGAATACAAGACTTTTGGCATTTTTATTTTTTTGATTGCATTTGCAGATCTTCGTGGGGACCTGAAAAATGGTCCCCACAATGTAAAAAAAAACAGGTTTTTATTACATTATGGGGGACATTTGGTTCCCACAATGTAAGATAAACATAATCTACACACACACACACACACACACACACACACACACACACACACACACACACACACACACACACACAGCTCAGGAGGTGTGAGGCCACAATGCTGCCCACTGATTTATATATATACGTCACTATATTCCACATGCAAATTATCATACTCATTTGCATACAAAGTAAATATGAAGTTGGTTTTTATCTGCCTTTTCCTGCGCTTCTGACCAAAGGCATGTCAAGATCTATCTGTAGTGATAGATGTTCTCCACTAGGTGGCCTTATAAGGTCTGATGAAAATCTGCAAACAAGACAACAAAACTGGGCTGGTCGGTGTGGACGGCCCGTTGGTCTTTTGACGCTCTTGGCTATCAGATAACTGTTCCGAGAAAGAGCCCCACTTGGTTCCCATAGCAACACACCAGTGGGGGGACCCAGGACATTCACGTGGGCATGGTGGCAGTTGGGTTGCTGGTAAATCCAATTTGGGCGGGGGGCATGCAGTAGTCTTGGATTCTCTGAATTTCCTCCCCATTTCCACTGTGGTGCAAAGTCGGTCTAGTTTGCGAGCTTAGATTGAGTGGGAGCTGGAAACAATATAGAGCAACTAAACATGGCAGCCCTAAATACGGATCTCAGAGGCACCGATATCAATCCCCACACAGAGCTAGGAACATCTGCTTCAGCTTCTCCATGAGGTGGGACCCCTGGATGTGTGACAAAACAAAAGCAAAAAAAAGCAGCATCAGGCTAAACGACTCTGTAATCCTGCGTGTCACGGTGTGGGCGGGGCCTGTCGAATTACCACGATGCCTGCCATGTGGGATGTGCTGGATGTGCCGTGAAAAAGGCGGGCGTCGGAAACGTGTGGCAGGCCATGAACGCCCAGGCTGTTTGGGGGGAGGTTACACCCAGCCTGGGGGAGTGTTGCTGGAGTGCTGCCACGCACTGGCCCCAGCAGTGTCAGGCGATAATTTAGGAATGATTACGGTCTACTGAGTAAGTAGTAGGTGTGTTTTGAAGGACTCGGGAATGGGGCTGTCTAATGCAGTGGTGCACTCTACTCACCCTCAGTGCCCGGTACCATTTGCCATGGAGACGCAGCCATACTATGGTTTCCTATATCTCTAGATAATTAGCAACCAATTTATATCACTATTGCTGTTGTTATAACAATATACTACAATAATTTGCACTGTCCGGTTATACCACATTGTGATTTTACTGCCTTACACAGTTGGAGCTTTTAAAAGGTTCAAAGAGTGCAGCACAAGGATCTTTCCATGGCCCCAAATCTTCACTTTTCAGGTTGTTTATGCTCTTAACGATCATGCTGTCTGCTGCAGGTATTATGCACTAAAATTCTGGATGGGTGGTGCATTTTTTATTGGTCCGGCAGGGGCGGGAGACTTGGTCTGTGACTGTCGCCCCCTCTAGCAGTGGATATTTTTAAAATCTCTGCAGACGCTGTACGGTTTCTGTTGCACAGGAAGAGCTGTGGACCACACGGATGCATTCCAAAAGTTATCGCGTCTTTTTTATGTGTTTAGTATACTTTTCATTTGTTTGAGAGCATTATTAAGAGAGCCGGATTTTTTTCCCGAGGGAAGATCTCTTTAGATGTGTTTACCATACCCTGCGTATGTTAGATAGGGATGTTTATCGTGGCTCCCGTCAAACGCACCATCGTCAGCTGGCTGCGGCTCTCCACCTCTTATCTGCGTCGCAAGCAAGGGAGAGTCACAAGTGAACCAGGGCTGATTAGCTAATTCGGGTTATCACCTAATCGCCCCGTCCCAAGGCTTCTGTTTAACACGGTGCGCTTTGTTGCACACTGCCTGCAATTATACCATCTCCCCGTTACGGCGGAGAGAGAGAGAGAGGCTTTTATTACCGCTGTCTGCGAGTTTTATCTTCTGTGTGCAAACGGTGCCGGACCTGTCAGGCAACAGACAGGATGTCGCACTGTTGTAGAGGTAGCAGGATGATGAAGTAGCGCTGAAATGATGATCGAGGTAACTGAAAAACTGTTATTAAATAAAAATACATTCCTTCGTACGAGCATTATGGGAAACCCCATGAAGTTGTAAACGTGGTTGTGTGTCAGCACTTAGCTTTTAATGGGTAATTTTCCTCCTTTTCTCATGTTATCTAACTGGATTTATTTCCATTTTCCGAATACTGTGAAGTGAGATTTTTTTCTGATGGCTCAATGCTATCGTACATCTAACTAGCATTTATACCCACTGTACACCCACTAACTACATTACCTAGCTGGTACCGGCTGTAATAGTCAGTGAAGGTCACGAGGAAGAAGTGAGAGGCTGCCGCTAGGGGCGCACTCTTCCACATTCGGCATACCCCCCCCCAAGCCAGTGCACTCCGATGGCACATTGTTACCATGACAACACCCACACTCAGGTTTCCCTCACCTTACACGCTACCTCCCGCTGTCCTCTTCACAACACATGTACACATCTTCGAAAGTGAGGAAAACACAGGTTTCCTCGCCAAATGCTGTAGTCAGTGCCCCTGACAATAGACATTCTCACACATTTCGCACCTCCATTGTTTTTTAAGTTCACTTTCTATATCATCTCAAACTACACTCCTACTTTAAGCGTAACAATGTGCTTCTGAAAAGATCTGAGTAAAAATAGCATGCTTGTCATCTTAGATGTATTACTACTCTACATAATGCTTGGTTATATAACAGGTATTATTTCGAAGGCAGAGGGTAAAACTCCAGAAAGCCATAAAATATGTACTACTTTTCATAATTCAGTTTTATTTTTTACCAAGTAAAATGTCCTTATATGACATACACTTTGTCATATAACACTGCATATTGCACGTCAAAAACGTATCTCCACAGAATTATAAACATCAGAAATAAGCAAATGCATATTTTAAAGAATGAGGTCTAGCATCCAATTAAACACACACACACATTAATTAAATGACAGACCGGTAAATCCAATAAACACAGTTATTCCTTCAGTGTAAAACAGAAAGCCCATCATTTCAGCTTTATTTCATTTAACCTTCATTATCTCGCAGGAGATAAATCGTGCTTTTATAGATCGTGCCAATAGGCACTTGTCTTAAACTGGCCAAGCTACAGTCACCAGGAGTTGACTGAGTGACCAAACCGTTTAACGTCTCACATGACTGCCACCAACTCTTGGAAAAGACGGAAATAACAAGCAGAGCGACGGCGTCACTATGCACAAGCTGTATAACCCATGCATTAAGGATGATGACTTGTTTGCTTGTCAAAAACACTGCTGTACGTTATCCTAGGAATTCTCCTGAGCCACGGGCTGGTCTCTGTTCAGTCCTTCTTCTAAAACTCTGCCTTTACCCAGGTATGTAGCACATATTTATGATTTTTAGGCATAATTTTAGTTTGTCCCTCAGACTGAAAGATCCTGGCAGTAGCTGTAAGGACTTTGTTTATCACACAATGAGGGGTCACTGACAACCATCACCCATGGCGACCATTTGGTCATGCTCCTTGTTACCCAGAAGGATGCAAGAGTTGGCCATCAGACGTGACCTGGGCCTGATACTGGAGAAAGAAGCTCACAAAAATGTTCTGAGGCAGAATGAAAAATGACTGGTCCAGAGAAATAACCAATCAGATTATAGAGAAGGTGGATCTAACCAACTAGAGGAGGCGGGACCAACCAATCGGATCTCTTGGTCCCCACTCCTCTAGTTGCTTGGACTCACCTCCTCTACAATCTGATTGGCTATCTCTCTGAACCAATCATTTTTCGTTCTGCCCTCATAACATTTTTTTAAGAAAAACTGCCACAAGTGGAAAAGGAGGGTTGATATTGCATCTGTGGATTGAAATTATAAATGTGAAATGATGTGTTAGTCTCAAGACATGGACTGACTGAGACTGATTGAGCAGTGAAGGTTTAGTCTAGAAACATGAAGGTCCATTGAAACATGAACTGGATTAATAAGGGAATCAATTAGGGTTGGTCTCATGGGAAGGGAAGACTAAATAAGTTGCACAAATGGTCAAATGACCGTATCTCTCATCAGCCCACCATCTTCAGGTTAGTTTTGTGCACATCGCAGATGTCGAACCACTGTTGGTCCACCACCTTGCCTGGCAGCAGGCTATTTCGGGGGAGAGAGGGCTTGAGCCTCTGTTCCCGAGTGCCCAGGAGCCTCCAGAAGCGTGTGCCCTTCAGCAGGAAAACAGCATTATGGGTGTAAGAAAAGTAGGCTGCATCCAGGTGGCCCTCCGGGTGGTCACCAGGCACCAAGGCAGGGAAAGCCTCCTTGATCTTCTTTGGGTAGCCGCTCGCCACAGTGTTTGTCCCCACATGAAAGGCGTAAACCTGCGGGAAATTAGTCAGTCCGACGACCATTCAGCCGTGAGGGTCATGACATCATGATTGCCACACAGAAGTAAGAACTTCACATGCACCGCTCGCAAATCTGTGCACACAAAGACCCGTATTCTGTGTGGTTCTTTAACAGACCTTGAATTACAAATGGCTCAGAGAATCTCTCCTTTCTTTAAAACCTGAAATGTTGTCCTTACATCCATGCCCTTGAAGAAGTAGATTAGGGAGTCCCTCCTGTCATAGAAGGCGGTGTCAATGGGACTGGGAACACCAGGAAAGCCCTCAGAGATAAGCCGTGGATACCTGCGGCCCTCAGAGTCTTCAGTAAACGCCTGGTCGTTTTCACCGTCGTACCTCCAGTACTGAGTACCTGTTGCAACCGAGAATTTGTGCAGACAAGACCGAGCAATTTTCCTCCAAGAGGCATGAGGCACGATGCTCGAAATAATTTCCCAGTGTCCCATCATGCATTGTGGTGCATTTACCTTTAAAAAAGTAGGCAGCATCGGTGGTCCATGTCCACACGTGCACATAGGCGTCCACGCCGTTGCTGGGGACACCGTGCCATCCCACCTGTACCGCCACCGGGTCCCCGTACCGGGTTCTATTATTCCGGTTCTCATACATCCAGTACCAGCCGCCCCGCATGAAGTAGGTGTTGAATCGGACCACGACCTCACCATACGGGGTCCGCTCTTTCCTGATCCAGTCGAACACTGTGCTGAAGCGCCCTCTGCACCCACCTTAAGGAATTGCAGTAAGGTCAGCTCACTGTCAAGCACAGCTTCTGAACATATTTAGCCTTGCGAAGCATTAACATAGATCAATGTATTGCTGAAAACGTTACAAATTTCTTGTTTTTTGCTGCCTAATTAATTCCAAAACATATCATTTTTAAGAGTGCTCAATACTTCTAATTAGTCCTGTACTACCTTGGTGAAATTTACACAGTTGTACATTTAGTACGTTTAACACGAGCTGTTATGTGGACACTCATAGTAATGATTTCATAGGATGGAAATATGCACTTTTTAAGCTGCTATTTTCAGGAACATCTCAGGAAAAACAGAAAACCGAAAGTAGGTCAACATGCACCTACTGCTGTCATAATTTGCTGCTAGGACAGTAATTATCTGCGTTTTAGGCCCAGGGAGACTCTGATGAACATTTAACGTCAAGAACTTCTATTACAAATATGAGTAGTGCTACTGTTCCACATTACTTATGTGAACAACGTCAGATGTGGCTTCCTTTGCCTAAATGTATCTGTTGCTGGCAGAAATAATGTCTAAATTAGTCAGAATAAGAATGACCTTGTTTTATTCAGAACACGTGGATAAAATTCCTGTAGGGTTAAAATATTTTTTAAATCACTTGCATTTACTGCACAAGCCAACATTGGTATGGAAAATGGATGGAAAGGCTATTGTATTTATTCTTAACTAATTCAGAGGAGGTCACTGAAAAATGTGCAAGATGACAGAATATAATTAAATGCATTCCATCTGGAAAGCGAGCCAAAACATCTAATTTTTGCCAGACTTTGTAACAGGTAAATGTATGTATATATACACGTGTATGTATACATATAAATTAACTGTCAGCACAGCTTTTCTGGTAAAAGCCACGAATGTCAAGATATTCCAGAAATGCACCATACCTGTATTCTTACAGCCAATGTGGCACTTTTCCAGTGTGACCAAGAACAGCTTGCTAATCAGTTCAAGGACAAGATGGACAGTCAGGTCTCACCATAAAGCTTCTGAATTGCTTTCCTGTCCAGCCAGTCAATCTCGAACCCGGTGTCCTGCGGCAGGTAGCTGGGCTGCATGATGGAGCCTGGCCGGAAGATGTGCGGCAGACCTAGAACGTGGCCGATCTCATGCACAGCCACCTGCCGGACGGAAATTGAGGAGACAAGATGGACACGGTTGGTCAATGCTGTATGGCCAACTGATACCTCTGCCTAACATTTAGTCCCATCAGCTGAATTATACACAATTTCTCATCATTTACTCAAAGTTAGTAAGATGCATCAGTACCGCTTGGACTCCTCATCATCTCTGGCCAGATATCTTATCATGTCTTGACTCAACAGTTAGTCCAGCATTTTGTCAATAGTTCCCTATTGAGTTGGGTTGATCTCACTGTCTGAAGCTCACCTTCAAAAGGCTGATTCCGTAGCCAGTGTTGGGTGCGGTGAAGTGTTCGTCGTCGTCAAAGTGAATGTCGCCCAGGAACCACGCGTGAGCGAACTCCTGCCCGGCGCCATCGAAAGCCTGAGTACAACCCAAGTGTCTTCCTGCAGGACGTTACAGATAGCTAGATGCTCAAACGTGAGCTCTGGTGTCATTCTACAGATCTACATTCACAGAGTGCTGATTCACAATGTGCTAATCAAACCTTTTGCCAACCAAATCAACAATCACAAAGGAAACTTTAGTTGTTCTAAATACTTAGTTGGTTAGCTGGTGCAATTATTCAAAACAAATTTATAAAGCTAGATATTTCTGTACAGTTACAAGGTATTACAATATGGCTCTTCATGGGAGTTCTACCAGCAATCTTTAGATTACTAGTTCCTATCCAGAACTACTTGAATTCAGCTCCAAAAATCATAGCACACATAAGAAGATAAGAAATTTACAAACGAGAGGAGGCCATTTGGTCCATCAAGGTTGTTTGAGGAGAATTCAACTAATAGTTTAAAGCTGTTAAAATCTGATCTAGCTCTGATTTAACACACCACTGACTCACCAGTCCCAAACCCAAGCCTGATGTCAATTTCAGCCAGGGGTGAGTGCACGTCCTCCTCAAACTCTAGAGGTGATACTTCACTCCACATCCGGAAGGCCAGCTTGAAGATGTACCTTTGGTCGTCGATGGACAACTGGCTGCTGTAGCCCTCGCCAATCAGTCTCCATTTCAGTAGCTGCTTGGAGAAGGCTATCTGCCTGAGGTTGCCGGCTTCCTGTTTTGGCCGCCTCTTGGACAGAAGGGTTAGGAGATGCCTCTTCTGTCGGAGGTTGGCCGGCTTTGGAGACCGGTCACTTTGGTTATCTGTGACGTTGATTGTACCATTACTGGCTAAGGGGTCAGCAGGTGGTGAGCCTGTGGGATTGTCTTTCACAGTTAAGCCAGTGGGAGATGCCCTGTCTGGGACTCCACACCTTGGCTTGTTCATAGCAGCTTTGGTAGCATCATCAAAAACTCCCGTTTCCGGCAGGCCAGACATCACCTGGAACTGTCTGAGGCCTGAGATGAAGTCTGGGGTGTTGGTACTAACATCGGTCTCAATCCCCGGCCGAGACGCGGAACGCCCTTCCTGAATATGCATATGAAGCCGCTCTCCACCTAGGGTATAATCTGCCTCTTTAGATTGGCTTTCGTCCAGTCGGAGCGGCTTCAAAAAGCCATACTTCGACAGAAATTGCTGAAAAGACAAAATGGAAATTAAGCCCTTTCTAGAAGAGGCCCATGAGCATTTGTGAAAACGTGTATAGAAACACATACGTATAGTTGAAATTAAAGTAATGTTTCGCGGCTATGAAACTGTATTTGGAATCGGAAAATGATGGGGATAGTTTATGTTATCCTAATAGATCGCTAATGAATAAAATATATACACACATAAAATTAAATTATTGCGCATCTATACAGGAATAAGTATTACAAAAGCCTCTGTATAATAATTGAACAAAAAATTGCAATATATATGGGTTTTCCAATTCAGGGAGTCTTGATTGCTTACCCGTGCAGTATCTGTGTCAACGATGAGCTCGGCGTGGTGCGGAGCGTGCACGTCTACATCGGAATGGTCTCTGGTGTGAAATATCTTCTCGGTATGAACAGTAACGATGTCCGTCAAGAGAAAGATTGCAGTCAGCTGCGTCCAGATCAGCATCGTGATCGCAATGTAATGTCGCTATCTTCTGTTCAGAAAACTTCGCTCACATTTATGCTGTCCAGAAAAAGGACCGCTCGCCTAATAAAGTATGTTTGGAGTACTGGAGGGCGCCGCGACCTTTTATTTTTGGGCACCCCTCCTTCTGCGGAGTAACGGTTTGTTGCGAAGTCTGCGTAGCGCTTTGGAAACGCACAGGGGCGTTTAGGCCTATTTTAAAATGAGATATTCGTTTGTGATCATGGGTTACGGGTGAATAATAGGCACTTTGCAGGCCTCCGTTAATTGCATATCACTTTGTTCCAGGTTGAATTTTCAGGTTGATACGGGAGCGTGCAGCGGTGACACGGGGGTGATAAAAGCGCGTCGGAGCAGCTGCGGACCCGCGCACCTGTCGCGGCTTTGCTCTCCGCTCGGCAAACCGGCGATTTCGCACACAAGCAGCAAAACCTACACTTAAAAAGACAATTGTAAAAAATGGTGCTGAAAGCTGATGCAAATTAATATAAAAAGGCATTTGTCCGTGTGGGGGAGTATTTTTTGTAGTGCACAAAAAATCTAGGGAATGTACACTGTTTATTCATATAAATGCTTCATTGTTTTTTGTTACTACATCAGATTTTAAAATTATGTTTACGTTTTGCGTAATTACATTTGTACTGCTTTTTAAAAAGGTGTTTTAGGAATAAATCAGGCTCTTGGTCCTACATTTGAGTGACATTTTAACATTTTAAATATTTCGTTTGATATACTTTTACTTGGCACCTCAACGAAGGGATACGCAACGCACGTTAAAACTGTCATTTATTACACATCAATACACTTTACAAACAAAATTAAACGTTTTGCGTCAGCATAATGCGTCACAAAGAATAGTTACTTGCAATACCAGTGTTACAATATGCATTACATTAGCAGGATACTTTTGCCTAGTTAACAAAATCCTTGGCATGGCAATATTTGTCGCAAACGTTCAGTGTCACTGGTGTCGGTGACATGCGTTTTGGACATGGGATGATTTGTCTTGCAGGGATGAGTGGCCACGGTGGTCACTGTAGGACTTGCGTGATTCCTTCAGCTAGATGCTGGGCTGTCGGCTTCTCTGCAGTGCAGCTGACCGTCAGGCCTTCCGTAACCATGGCGTCGGCCGTGGTGGGTCCAATGGCGGCAAACTGTGGGAAGAGACCCAGAATCCCTCTCTGGTCTGCCTGGCATTGGTGAGCTCAAGCAGCATGACAAAGTGAAGCTCTGTAACGACCACGACTTTAAATCCCGTTTTCTGCTCCAAGATGAACACGATGGAGACTGTGATCTGAAACTCAGTCACCTTTCAGAATAAGCTGTCAAGTGGAAAAAGGTCAAATATCGGTAATGAAACAAGCTCCCTTGGTTTTAATTAAGCTTGTTGGGTATGTCAAAACAGGTGTCTGGCCAAACCTGCAGGCAGGAGATATCAAAGAGGCAGATCTTTTCATATCAACATGCACAAATTGTTAATTGTGTTGATATGCGGACCATCTGGTTGGCCTAAAATTAAACCGACGCCGTAGTGAAGATCTGATGACCAAGCTTTTTAAACAAACATCAGAATACACTCTCGCCCACCAGGCATATTTGGGAAAAAAAACCTGCAGGTTCGAATGTAAATTATAACCCAGAATTCATTTCTCCTTAATCTAGGATGCGCAAGACAAAGGAACTCATGTTTAATGGTTGATGTGTTCATGGTTCACCAAGACTTACACCCTTGTTCTGTCTAACGTAGCATCTCCCAATCCGGCCCTCAGGGACCGACAGACCACATTTTTGCTCCCCATAATCTGGACTGTCTGGAGGGAGGAAGCAAAAACACGGACCGACTGTGGGTCCCCAAGGACCGGACTGGGAAACACTGGTCTAAAGGATTCTGCAGATCGACATTGATTCTACTCTAGTTTCACTGGCCGCAAACTCTCTTACATGTCAAATATCTCCCTCGCTGTCACGGGAGCCGTGCACTGACCTTTCAGCACCCATACCGGTAAATATTTTCATTATTTGGTTTTTTAATTTTACTTAAATAATATGAGACAAATGATATACACTGCAGGCGGCGTGAATAATAAGCCTTAACACCTAACTCATAAAACTGAATTATAATTTATTACTTAGCTTCCGGCTACAGTGATACATTTTTAAAATTAATCTTTATTAATAAAAGTATATTAAGTTTCTGCCTCTTCTTGTGGTGGCATTATAGAGCACGGTTAGGAGTGTCTGGCTATCTCATGAATGCGCCGAAGACCTTCAACCCCAGTGACTCCAGTTCCTGATTCCTGACCCTTCACGCTGGGCAAATCAGACCCGGGCAAATAGCGGACTGTATCCATCGATTAATCAATCGCTTCTTTCCTTTTTTGTAAGAATGGGCCCTTTAAAGAGGATTAGTGCAGACAGTGTTTAATTGCAGGCAAGGGCGAAGCACAATGAGAGGACTTTATTTTGAAGGTCTATTTAAAGACTGGAAAAGAGCACCCTTCATGAAATGAGGAAGGGATCCTGACCTAGAAGCTTGTGGAGGGTGGAGCCATTTAAACATCTGATTTAACACTGAAATGCAGCATCCTCTACAAGTGTAAAGTGATTACTGGTTAGCCTGGAACTGTCAGACAGCAATGGCAGTCATCACTACTGCAGTTAAATACCAAACTGCCTAACATCCCATCCACGGTGTCCCAAGCATCATGTGACAGTAAGCTAGGCTGTGAGAGGGCGCGCCATGGTGATGGTGGGGGGAGGGCCTGTAGCCATGGTACCCTGTCAGACTGCTTATAGGGCTCAAAGCGTTGGCAGCAGGTGACGTGAGAAGCAGATGATCTTGGGGAGGCTGACCAGCGCCACCTACAGGATGGCGGCGGAACAGACGAGGGTAAAGGGAACGGCGTTTACCTTTATCCGGCTCAGGTCAGGCCCCGACAGCCTGCGGACCGTCTCCAGGCAAAAGCGGACTCCCGAGGGGCTGAAGAAGGCCACGCTCGCTGGAACACCCTGTGCGTTCCCGGGAAAATGGCCCGTGAGCGTGTGGGCGGGGCAAGTCTAGTGGCATACGTGGCAAGACAGGCGTAGCCATGCATATTTGAACGTTTTTAAAGAAAGCGTTGGCTGTTCAGAACGTGCTGCTCGGATTCTGTGGAGAGAATCTCACTGCTGCAGAACCTCTTCGACAGTTGGGCAGTGACTGGGGCAGACTGATCTGCCTTAATCTCCCCCCATGTACGCAAAGGCAGTCAGTACCACAGAACACAGTGCTTCAACTTGTAATACTCAGCTCACGAAAGGGAAATTGGCAGACTCGTCTTGTAGTTTGGGGTGGGCGGGGGGGGGGGGCGCTGTTACTTGACGCAGCTGCCTAAAACCCACGGCGTGCTGCTCCTCATTCACAAAAGCTGAAACGCGGTGTGCCGAGCCCCAGCACAGCCCCCGCGGATTTCCGAGACACCTCAGCACCCACGGCCCTTCCTATTGACCTACCTTCTCCGAGAAATAGTCTGTCAGTTTCCTCTCCAGGTCCGGATGCTGGGCCGTCTGATAGACGGTCAGCGTTTCCAGGGGCACCCCTAGAGGCGACGGGCGGGACAAGCATCACGTCACGATTGGCTGGCCTGTGCTTATAGTTACAAAAGTCTGAACATGCACAAACACGAGGAAATGCATTAACAGAACGGGATCTGAAAAATAAAATGAGGCAGATTAGGCTGCTGTGCATTTGATCAGTAGGTCGTTGGTTCAGATCCCAGCATCCGATAAGTGTGAAGTATGAAACTAAGGAGAGTTACCATGCTCTCTCAAAGTGGTAGGCAGGACTTCTCTTTTGATTGAGCCACAGGGAAAGAGGAAGGGTGATTTCTGGGGTTCGTCTGCTGCATCTAGGATACGCACACATTCCGCAGTCAGGAGATATTCCTTTTCACCCCCTGTGTCGCGGCTATGGGATGGAGAGCCCATTAGCCCATGTTAAAGAGACAAGCCGTCCTTGTTAGGCAGAGAGCCAGCATGCTTGTTTTCATACTTTCCAGGATAAACTGCGAGAGCACGGATGCCGTTCCGGAATCTTCACCCTGCGGAACCAGCCCCAGGCTCCTCACTGGGGGAAAAAAAACAAAACGTTCGGACATTAATGTTCACCTGTGTCGCCATGACACCACCCTAAGCGGGCAGGATGGGTCACGGAGACAGGTAGGTGCGTCAGAGAGGCGACGACCGCGTGTGAGTGCAACAGGTGCTCCTAGGAATACGTTACGCACGCTGCATTGCACTGGCGGTACTCAGCGAAGTACAAGATAAGAGGTGGAGAGGTAATGTCCACCTGGACAGGTAAGATCCTGCTTTCTGTCCGATCTGGGGCAGTTATTCAGCAGCTCTGACAGATGGCAGGAGCTCTGGGGGGGGGTGTGTGACAGACTATGTTTGAGATGATCCCAGGTGGTGCAAACTATTAAAAGTGTGGCCCATGCCGATCGGAGCGATGTCACTTCCTGCGGGGAGCGTGCCTGTGACCCTAAAGGGCTTCAGCAGTTAAAACAGCGAGTGGGCGTACGGCTTCGGTCGAGACTGATTACATTTGATACAAAAAAGGGCAACGGTGCAGAAAACTGGGTCAAATTAAAGGAACGCAAATCAGACAAAGCCAAACTCACCCGTCCATAATTTAACCAATATTAATTATTAAATAACCACCACTTAGAACAGAATTTACAATCCCGTTGTCCAGTCGGTCTGCCTAAATACTGAAAGTGTGACACGTTGCCGACTTCCTGTGCGAAGCTAAAACCTAGCGATTGGTCACAGTCAGCACAGTGCACCCCCCCCGACCTTCTTTAGATCTATATCGCACCCGGGGGTGCTAACTGAAACCCGGCCCTCTCTTCAAGGTGCTGAGAAGCGGCTCCTGCAGGTGACAAGCTGGACACAGGTTTCATTTCGACAGCAAACTGAGATTCGTGGAGGGCTGATTTCCTGCTCTCTGGGGGGGGGGGCGGGCTGTTACAATTAGCGACCCATCAGCTTAAAGACAGAACCATCAGGGATCTTTGGCTTGTGCAGTGGGGCTGCAGGTGCACCCCCCCCCCCCCCATCCCCCAGTCAGGTAAGCGACTTCAAGCTTTGGAGCTATACAGCTAAGCCTGAACCGGGCGGGGGGGGGGGGGGGGGGGGGGGGGGGGGGGGGGGGGGGGGGGGGGGGGGGGGGGGGGGGCGGGGGGGGGGG
>JAODLD010000047.1:6063822-6081970 GCA_026781065.1 Mormyrops boulengeri | reverse complement strand
CCCAATGAATCACAGTCTCACCTCTTTGAACATAAAAGGAAAGGCAGGACCTATGAAATCCACCTGATCAGATGGAAGACATTCGTTTTACTCTGATAATACAAAAATGCTCTTAAATTCACTAAAATCTCGAAGCGAGTGCGACAGAGTGGACACAGTGTAACAGCCGTGAAACCACATCTCATTATGCGATGTCTGCCCTACAAACGTCACCGTGACTGGCAAGGTGCAGCTCTGGCTGTCCACACCATCAAACCCCCCCCCACCCAGGAAGCTGCTGTGATATTTAAGCCCTCATGCTCACGTCCCCGACACACTCCCTCGTCTACCTCACCTTCCCCCTTCACCCTTTTCAAAATCGCTTCACCACGTGGGTCTCTGTCCAATTTAAACACCCAGAGTTTACTCTCGCAAATTATCAACCACTTTTATTCGATAAGATCGCTTTGTTGCGGTACGCACAGGACTGTGCAAAAGTCTTAGGCAAGCCAAAGAAAATGTTTTAATGATCTTCATGTTAGTGTAATGCTATGATGTTATGTTTGGCAAAGTGTGTCAGCTTTAAAAGCTCTCCAAAAGTCACCCCAACCATAAATGTATTTTTTTTACTCAACCACTAGCATTCTATGTTTGGCTAATCCATACCTGACCGAGTTATATAACTAAGGTATTTAATTAATTGAGCTGGTGGTGAAATTTAATGAATGCACTGAATGACTGGGGCGCCCCTGAGGGGCGGTTTGGGAACTGAAGCGGTGTTCATCTAGCCATCCAACAAGATATCAGTAACACAACAAATTATTGCTAGTTTATATTGTCGTACTCTTAATATGCATGTTTTAATGTTAAACTGCATTTTTTCCTAACAGATATGCACTTATAATCCAGATAAATAGCCTTAAACATTTTACTTGACTCACTAAGACAGTACTGAATGTATGTTTTCCTTATATCTCAAAGACTCTTTGGTTGCGCTGTTGTCTGTGAGTGAAAGCTGTCATATGGACTGTGATATGTAGGACGTACAGTGCCACACAGGCTCTGGATCAGCGTCACGCTAATCGGCCAGCATCGCCGAAAGCAGACGGGCAGGTACAAGGCCGCCGACGTACCCAAGGCAGCCGTGGCCTTCCCGACGACGTAGACAAGTCTCACGTTCCATCTGTCCTTCACCGAGGCGTCCCACTCTGCAGAACACAGCCGTCAGACTGTCACTGAAACAGAACGCGCATTCCTGAAACGGCTCTATACCAGCGATCGTCATGGAAACATAAAACCGGGTGATGACACCCTATGCAGGGCATGTTACACTGTGGTTGCAACAGGCAGCGATGCACCAATACGAACAGGATTCACGCTTCGGCTAATATTGGTGACCAAAGAAAAACTTATTATTAACTAGGCTGGGGAGGATACGTGTCTGATAAGACAACTTTGCAGACGCACAGGAAATGCACAATTTCAGGGAAAAAACTTTCCCCGGCACATTTCTTATGTTTGCATTTGTTTTCCTTCTCATTGCAACAAGGTGCACTGTGAAATGGAAACATAATTATTTCACATAAATTTACATGCATTTACATGCATTATTCCTAATATGACAGGAAGTGCACAGTTTGACAGCTGCTCAGTTTGTCAAAAGATCTGATGGACTGTTTCAATTCCCCTCAAAATGCCGGGCAGGAGCTTGCAGACAGAAAAATTGAGTCAGTCTGACAGAGCGTTACAGTTTCTGTCATCAAGGATCAAGCCATTTTTATATATTATTTACTGCTGCATGTTTCATTCGTATTTTAGAAACATTTGTTTTCCAAAGGCATTAAGTGAATGCTTTCATTGAAATGATATGGGAATAAGTTTCATTTTGTCCAAAATTGGCATTCTGTGATTATTTTTTTGGTGTTTCGATTACCTCTGATAAAAAAAGACATTAAAAAGCATTCATTATCAAACTGCCTGAAAAATGCACTATACTATACAGAAACTGATGTTCTGATGCAGTGCAAATGAAGGATTTTTTTATTATTTCAAACTATTTTTTATGCTACTAAGGTTCTTTGATTAGCTCAGATATTCATAAATAAAATGCTCATGCACCTCCGGCACAAACTTCAAGGTGTCTCCTTAAAGAAAACCATCAATCATGTGACTGTACACAGCCTGCAATGATGGTTCTAACAAGAAAAAAAAATAATTTCTGTCTTTCTTCTCCTTGAAGGAAAATGGGTCAAATTAAAGCAACACAAATCAGAGAAACCCTACTCACTCGTTAATAATTAAATACTTAATAAACTTTCTGGTATTTTTACTTGTCAGAAACAAATCGTGAGAAAATAGAAAAACAGAAATTCACAAAAATAATGTAGTGGAACAGAGCAGTTTGACTTCTTTCCAAAATTACGTATACAATTAAAATGTTCCCTAAGAGAAGAGTGACAGAATATACCGTTTACTGCTTAGAAGGTCATTTCTGAGTTTTCCTGCTAAATCCTTTGGGCCATTTTTAAAGAAGACATTTTCATTCCCTATTTTGATGAATGTCAGTATGGAGGTTATCAATAATAAAATTTAGATTTTGAGTAACATTAGGAATTCACAATGATATACAACGTCAAAGTGCAGAACGACTTACATGTGCTATAAAGAACTGCTAGAAGTGTCCAAAAATCCAAGAATCCAAAAGTATACATGCATTATAAATTCTTCTCCATTTAAGAATGACAACAGTTGATTGTGAGCAGGAAAAAGCTAATCTCGAAGTAACTGTAAACTTCTAGTTAATGGTGACCTCTATGGGACATTTACAGTCAATGCAGTGTTTCCAATTCAATCCTGTGTACAGGAAGGCGGGCTAGGAGTTTACATTCTCGTGTACATGTACTTACGTCTATGTTAATACCTGTCACACTGTTTAAAATTAAGACTGAATCTAATTCCTTGCCGGCCCCCAATAAGTCCACCTACCCTCCATTTTACTGTGAGTTTCCAAACACGCCCTAGCAGCGTCCACTGCCCTGGGGCTGGTAAAGATAAGGCCTCCATACTTCTCAGGGTGGAGAAGCTGTTAAGATACAAAAACACATTAAAATTAATTTACGTATTTTCGGCGTTCCCACAATTTCACCTGAATACAAATAAGGGTAGAAACATGCAAAGGTTCCAACATATAAGCATTTTGATTGGAGATGGAGTTTTACCTTTTGACACAGTGTTTCCAGGGACACAAACGTGAAAGACAAGACTGGAATCAATGTAGTTTTGTGTCCACACAACTCCAACTCCTGGGACGGGCAACAGAAAGGTCAGCAACGTAGTTACACCACGCACATAAACATCTGGGCAATCAAAAGCAATAGTTAATAATACCAGACTTCTAAATATAGTAATTTTGTTGCGTATACCTTGGTCTACATATTGAAATGATCATATCAGAAATGCATTTACCTCCATGTCAGCTTGTTCTTCTAGAAGTTATCATTTATTGCTTACATATACAAATTAATACATTAATACACAAAGTTATATGTTTATAGCTACCTTGATGTAAGGATCAGGACCAGAATCATCTTCTCTCGGTTCTTTAAGCAGCAACACGTTCATCTTGACATTAGTTTCCTCAAGAGTTCTTAAAAAAATGAATGTGCAAAAATAAATACAGAAAAATGCCAAATCAACACGTGACCCTGCAGGGAGACAGTGTAGCTGAAGCTGACAATGCGGGTAAATGTGATGGACACCAGGAGTTTGCCGTGAGTAAGCAGGAGATCCACCCTGTGGGATGAACACACGGTTCTGTTGTGCGCTGATATGAAAATCCCAAGGAGTCAGGTCAGCTTCTGACAAACAGGATTACCAGATACAAACGACAACAGACAAACACGTTAAACAACCAACTTTTTTACCAAATTTGTTACCAGTCATAACACACATCATGCCGCAAAGTATGTAAAGGACGATTTAAACGTGATGTAAATAGTATACAGAAAATACACTAGTGGCAAAAATTGTGTAAACACTCAGCATTACGCTTTAAAAATTACTACATGAATACTGGAGGTAATGTTTATAAACAATCAAACAATCAAAAGTGTTTACAAATGTCATATATTGGACGATTAAATAAGTAACTGGAGCAACAAGTTCTGCAATCTTCTTCTGCAATATTGATAGTGTTTCCACAATTTTGATGCGGAGTGTCAATCAACTATTCCATAAATTATTTAGAAAGTTCAGGGGGAAAAATTAGTGATATTGCTGGTTGTTAAGCGCTTCTTCGTGTCGTACATACATCTTGAAAGAAACGTTTCCTCAAAGCAATTAATGGGAATACCACAGAACAGAGCAACGATACCTATATATATATACGGTAACTACGACTGTTTACCTTGTCGGAATAAACATGTAATATTAATCAATATAAAAATTCACAGCTGTCAAGGAGCTTCAAAGAGAACCAGCATATAGCTTTGACAGCGCATTTATAACCCCTTTAATGCCGTATCATGCCAGTGTTGCACATATTATACCTGTGTACTGTTATTCTGACGTCTGACTGAGCCAAGCTGTTTTATAAAAGCAACTGAAAATGTAAGCAAAATTATGTGAATAAGCACGATCTCCTGAAGTAGTCCGAGAAGAACCGATTCTGTCACCACAGTCCCTTTTCAGCTGAACCCGGAAGCTAAACTGTGGACGCGTCATTCGCTTTAAAGAGGGTGCGTCTGTTTTTAACATATGTAATGGATATCAGTTTAAGATATACGAGTAAAATAGTCATTTGTTATTACAATTCCAGGTAATTCGAGTTAAATTAGTTAAAGCTGATGTGTTTGTCGTCTGTATACAATTATATTGTCGATTCTTATAAATATGTTCACCCCATCTTTCAAAAATGGTCTCGGCCAAATAGACTCCAGGAATCTGGCGGCAAGATGGCGCCCACGGCGGATTTAGCGTGGCCTTTTGCAGTATATTTAGAGCCGTCATGGCGGATACATGCGCTCAGTTACCCTGCCGTATCGGCACCTTGAACACGGTGACCTATGATCTTTAGTGGCGTATCAGGCGTGTGTCGAGCGGCATGGCTTCGTCGGCGAAAAGGCGAGCGGTTGGAGTGGGACAGGAGCCCGAAGAGACTGGAAGCGACTCCTCGGAAGGGAGCTTCGGGGAGGGCGGCGGCTCGGGGGACGAGGACAGCAATGACTCCGATGAAGAGATCAACGAGGTAAATCACCTCTCTGCACGCATCGGGCCTACTTTTCCGAATACAGATGGACCGAAGTTGAGCAAACTGATTGAATATTTATATGTACGGATCATATCGAGTCGTGATGTAATGTGCAAAGCAAAATGTAATGTTATTAATTTTACAGGAGGTTATAGTGGATTTTGAAGCCCATACCATCTCAGATAATGATTTCAACGGGATAAGAAAACTGCTCCAACAGGTGAGTATCAGTGTCAGGGCAGTTATGGGGAAACATGACGTCATCACAGGCGACCTAAAGTCATACTGTACATATTGTACCGTGAAAGCAAGATTGGAGTTGACTTCATCAGGAAATTTAAAGCCATCTTTTAACATGAATCTCAACGACTTCTGCATGGTCTGTAAATTGGCTTGTGACAGTTTTGATGCATTTTTACTGAATGTTCTCTCATTTCCCCACTTTCTTGTGAATCAGTTGTTCTTAAAGGCTAATGTAGATGTGTCGGAGCTGACCGACATCATCATACAGCAGAACCACATCGGTAGTGTCATCAGGGTAAGAGCCATCAAAACATGACCCGGAATTCAGGATGATGATGCGTCTGAAACCGACTTAAATGAATGAGCACCTTATCCTTCACTAATGTGTTTTATGCTTCCCTGAAATGAACCATTTTCCAGTTATTATCAATATACCTTGGCAGATATAAGAATCACTGTTGCTTGTATGACATTCTTCCCTTTTGCCATCAGCAAGGGGAGGTAGAGGAAAGTGATGATGAAGATGATGATGAAGTCTTTGGATTCATCAGCATGCTGAACCTTACAGAGAGAAAGGTAGGAAGCTGTGCATTTGTATAAACCGGAGCTCCAAACAGCCGACCTTCTCAGTATTGGACTGATCGAGTTCCTTTTATTGTACCTTTCTTTACAAAATCTGCTACATTTATACACTGAAACCCTTTTGTACACTGAAAACTCTTAGGAGTATTTCAGCAAGTACAATGCTCACAGAAAGACTGGGAGTGCTCGCTTAATTCAGTAAAATTATTGCAAATTTATTGGTTTTCTAACCAAAATCATTATTTATTCATTTCTTTACAAAATATTTATATGTGTCACATTAGAAACGACCAGTAGTTTTAACTAAATCATTCGAGTAGCAACACATTGGATTCCGAATCGTTCGGAGTTACAGTGTTCATTGCCAAGCCGTCTCATCGGGTACTTTTTAAGTAACACTTTTGCAATAACATAAAACACCAAAGATTAGTGTTTTCTGTCCCTTTGGGAGCCAGTGACTACAACTGCAATTAATAGCAAAATGGCAAGAACAGAAGTGAGTGAGTCAAAAAAGATGATGTCACTTAATACAGTGTCTGTGCAGATGTGTTAAACATGGCTTGTCAGTGGTCTTTTGTTATGAAACCAATAAATGTGCAACATTTTTACTGAATTAAGCAAGCGTCCCGAGACTTTTTGTGAGCACTGTATTGTTCTCTAGTATCCATGGTGACCACAATGCAGTTTGTCTTTCAGCTGGAATTGTGATGGCATGGAGGTAGATGATGGGTGTGGTGCTTCTCTGCGCTGTGTTTGGCCAGGGCGTCCCCTGTGTGGAGCAGGTCAGGGAGCTGCTGCTGGCCCAGTGTGAGAAGGTCTGTCCCCACAGCGTGGTGGAGGAGCTGGAGAAGACGCTGAAGGACACAGGCAAGCCGGTGGGGCTGCTTCTCAGCGAGCGCTTCATCAATGTGCCACCCCAGATCGCCCTGCCCCTGCACAAGCAGCTCCAGTGAGTCCCATCCAGCTGGTCTGTCTCGGATGTTAGCCCTGAGTTTGGGGTGCTGCAGGCAGTCTTGGGGAAATTACTCACAAAAGTAATCCATTACAGAGGTGGAAAATTGAGGTCTAGAAAGTACAAATCCGGACCAAGGTTTTGTTTCAACCAACCAATTGCATCTTAAGAGTCACAGTCACAGAGTACTCAGGTAGTTGGGTGAAGCACAACCATGGTTTGGATTTGTACTTTCTGGACCTGAACTTTCCCCCTTTGTTTTTAATGGATTACTTTTGTGAGTAACTTCCCAAACACGCCTGCATGATTATGTAGAATCATACCCTATAGTCGGGTTGCAAGCTCAGTTCATTGAACTAAATTGTTGTGTAACTGGATGGTCATCTCGATCGGATAAGCTTTGATCCCATCACTCACACTACAGCGCTGAATTCCTCTCTAATTTGGTCTTTCAGTAGAGCCACCAAGAGTGGTGTAATTATATAATTCCCTTCTGTCCTTTCAGATCATTATTTTTCTGTGTCATTACTGGCTGTCGCCTTTGAATGCGTGCTGGCACGCAGCACTAATGCATGGCATTGGTAACGGCCCACCTTAAAGAGAGAGTCTCTTTGTTAAGCATAGCCTTGCCCCAAAGTACCCCTTTGGCTACATTCACACTACCAAGCTCAGATGAGTCAAATCCGATTTTTTGCCTGAATGTGACTCAGATCTGATTTTTTTTCAGGGCTGTGTGGACACACAAATCCAGTCTTTTCAAATGAGATTTGAGTCACTTTCATATGTGGTCATAGATCGAATATGTATCCAATTTGTAGACATAAGACATGAATGTGAATGGTCAGATCGGAATTCATGTGTTTTTTTGCAAATGCGCATGCACTGAGCGTGTTTTTGTAGTTGCAGATGACTCGTGTAAAAACTCAGTGTGCACATGAGAACTGATCTGGAGGGCAGATGCATTCACATTACAGTTAGGTACAGGTCTCTGGTAATTGTGAATGTGAACCATCAAGATAAGCAAATCCGATCTGAGCATAATATTGGAATTGGACAATGAGGCTTGTAATGTTAAGGTAGCCTTTGGAAATGCATATCCCCTTAATGCTGTCGACATTGTGCCACCGATTCCAGAGAGGAAATGGCAGCGGCCCAGAAGACCAACAAGCCAAGCGGCAAGTGCCGTTACTGCCTGATGATCAGCAAGACATACATGGCGGAGAAGAAGACTGGGCAGAAAGAGGAGCTGATGTTCTGTAACGCAGAGGAGGAGTTCTTCTATGAGGTACGTGGGGCTGTAATGTCAGCGATCTCCACGCTTTCTCCCCAGTGAAGTAGCCCAGGCAACACACCCGCATTGATTAGGAAGAGTTAAAAATTTTCACGTAAAGGAGGGTTAAATTTGAGAGCTTTTTGAGGATCCCTGTTCCCAATATTCTTTGTTTCCCGTCACATGACAGAGTGACAGCACTTTCTATTGGCTGAAGAGTGATTGTTTTAAATAAGTTTATCCTGTTGCAGCAAGCGACCACAAAGTTCAACTACTCAGTCCAGGAGGAGGCCGATTCCTGCCTGGGCGGACGATGGTCCTTTGACGACATCCCTATGAAGCCTTTCCGCACGGTGATGCTTATTCCTTCTGACCGGATGGGTGTCATCATGGACAAACTTAGGGAGTACCTGACTGTGTGAACATATCCAACACCAAAAAAATAAATAAACGTCATTTATTTGCTCTGTTATTGCAGATGTTACCCATGTGTGGGAAATGTATTCTAGCCTGTGGGGTAGTCTTGTCAATAGTCATTGATCGACAGTCGGGGATCAACAGGAATGTCTTCAGATGAATTTGGTATACGCGACCATATTAAGTTTGTGGAAAGGGTATTGCCTTCAGAACCACTGGAAGTAATTTTAATCATTCTCGCAACATACGTTGTGTGACAATTACTTTTACTAGAAACCTGAATATCTTTTGATATTCCGACAGATTACTATCCACCTTTTTGAAAGAAAGATCTCTGTCCATGTACGCCATTGTCCAATAATTTATTTCTTAATAAAGCATATACTCGTATTTACAAACCGCTTGACTAACATTAATCTAAACTGGATTCCTGATATTTCCTTCAACAGTTTACAAGGTTAAATGATTTTGTGCTTCTCCATTGATATATCTGCCACGTCCTATGGTTTTTTTGCAAGGTTCACATCTCAAACCTCAAAATTTTTAAACTGCCTGGCGGAAAGATTTGAATTTGGATCATAGGTACACCTCAGCGACAGGAATAGGTAGTGATGGCCAAATGAAGCCTCATGAACCATTTGCTGTACTTTTTTACCCCACTAGATGGTGCTCTTGGCTTGAGCCCACCCCCCCTTTCTTCTTAACAGACAGCACCATCTAGCTCGGTCAGAAAATACAGCAACTGGTTCATGAAGCTTTACTTGGCCATCACTAGGAATATGAGCATAAGAGTTTACTGTGTTAATGTCTTGCTTTTGTTAATTGCTGAAATGGACACTTTAATATAAATGTGTGCCCCTACAAAGCATGTGAGCGGATGGAAGGGAAACTGTCCATTTTACTGTCCGGCCTGTATCTCCACTGCGACTCTCCCTGTTCCCTCTGGTGCAGACGGGCCAAGTTGGACCGCCGTCACTGCACGACGCATCTGTCAGTCTGGTTCGAGTCACCCTCGTGCTGCTCGCCATCAAGTGCATTCGCCTCTTGCTTTCGGTCTTTGCGGTGGGTGGCGAGGTCCAGGAGGTGCTGCAGAATGTCTTTGCTCTCACTGGGGGGCAGGTTGTAGAAGAAGTACTGCGGCACCATCTCTGTGAAACTAGAAACAAAAAAAAAATTCCAGTAATACACTAAGTTTGTTTTAAAAAAATAAATAAAATAAATCATAAACTGTGTTAAACTGAATCAGGTTTCCTTATAGACATCAGTGAACACTGACGTAATGTTTCGTAGCTATTCAGCATTTGCCTGACTGAATATAGATGCAAACCACAACTAATTACTCGCTGTACAATCTTTAATCTTTTGTTAAATTATCATTTGAATGTATTCATTTTTCAGTGGGTTATAAAGATGTACACTTCAGTGGCTAATTTCGAACACCATCTGGCGTGTCGGTTTCACAGGACCATGTGGGGCAGGCTGATCTATAACAATAAACTGAACTGAATTAATTTCAGTTGCTTTTCTGGTCGAGGTTTGAGTGTCCCAGTAGCGAGGATGATTTCACCTAAGGGGATGGATGTTTTTACTCCAAGGTCACCCCCCACACCTCTCCGAACCAGACGAGAATGGCGACTCACCCCTCTGGGGAGATTGCAGAGACGGTGCAGATGCAGTTACTCTCCGACAGGATAAACTCATGGTACAATAACCACTCAGGTAGGCCCAGCCTCTGAGGCTCAGTCCCGTAGCCGGACGTGGGGTGGATCTGAGCGATGTGCTTGTGCGTCAGCATCAAGTAATTTCCGGAACCATCCACATCCCTGGCAATCTGAAGGACAGGTGGATTTTCCCTTTCAGAAACACGCAGGCTATTGAATCTACATCAGTATATCCAGAATCAAAGTGTTTCTGAATCGATAGTTATGAGGACTTCATTAAATTTTCCCCAAAGGAATTCACTTCTTTCTTACAAAGAGATTACTCATCAAGTGGTTTAACCAAAGCCACAAAGTGTGTTTTAAAATAAATTTTATTATAATGAATTATTATTAAACAGGACAGCCTGTGGCTCTGGTTTAAAACCCATTAAATTCAATCAATTAAGGCATTATTTTCTTAATTATTTGTTCAAATACATTTTTTATACATAAGTGGTAACATAACTGTAGCATTCCAGTTCAGTTGAGGTGCAGTACTGGACACACCTATGAATCTGAATTATATAAACGCTGACTGTCCCCCCCTTGTGTTATGAAGCAGAACACAGCTGCTTCTGAGCTTTTCTCCGGGGGTGCAAGGAGAGAGAGCTCCACCTGTCATCCGTTACAGCCATGGGTTCCAACCTCATATAAGCGTACACTTAGAAAATACTCTGGTCAGCAACAGAATATTTAGGATGGGGGAGGTTGAACTCCCACAGTATGTTTTGCTGATCGGGGGGGAAATTAGAAGTTGTGTGCGATCGACCTTTCGGTGGTGATTAACCGGTTGGCGACAACTGCGTTAATAATGATAATCGATACTTTATTAATCCCCATGGGGAAATTGTCTTTACGCCTCCCTCAACTTGCTCTTTGTAGAGTAACCTGTCCGCGAAGGGCAGCCACCTGTTGGGGCGCCCAGGGAGCTGGGGGTTAAGGGTCTTGCTCAAGGACCCGCAGACATGCTGAGGCTGGGTTTGAACCAGCAACCTTGTAGTTACAGGCACACAGGCTTAGCCCACTGAGCCACACGCTGCCCAACCTATACCAAGCTACGTGTAAATTTGATAAAAAATAGTAAACGTCTTTACAATAAATTATTATTACACATTTATATGACTAACACAAGCCACATTTTCAAATATAAAACATTACAATATCAATAAAGTTTTTACTGAACATATGTTCAAATAGCGTTTTCATCTGACCAGTAGGGGGTGCAATTGTGCCCACTGCAGACCTGCATGAAGAAGCCAGCCAGCAGTGCCTTCTTGATGTTCAGAGCGTTGGCTTTCGTCCCGAAGGATGGCTCGGACACGGGCAGCTCGATGCGCCTCAGGATGTTGATGAGCTCCGACCGAATAGCCTCGGCCGTCCGAAGCGCCGGGTAGCTGAGGAAGCTGTCCTGGCACCACTTCTCAATGCACAGGTCTGCAAGCAGAGCGTGCCAGAACTCAGTTCCGGGTCAGTTTGAAGAACATCTGATATTTGCTAATTCTAATTGCTTAGCAGATACCATTTTTCCTAGAGGGACTAAAATGGGCTCTTCAATGATACAACAGATTTAACCTTCAATCTCATGGCCCACAACACCACTTACTGCCTATTTAATGTATTTCATTAATGTAGAATTCTCAGTCATGCTGCCGTAGCATCAGCACGGACTCAGGTGCTGCCGATTTAACTATAACGGTTCCATTTTTCCAGAGGTGGGGCAGGGCCTTGATGTGGGGCGGGGCCCTAAGATAACCAATGTGCATGGGGTGGGGGGGATGACTCACACGGCTCACGCTGGTTGCGTTTAAAGGCGTTATAGATGTTGACCAGGGTGAAGTGGTCGCCCTGGGGGTGCTGGAACTTGAGGTGGCACTGCGCTGCCTCCCGCCTGCTCCCCGGGGGGGTCTCCAAGAAACAGCTGGGGGCTGAAACAGTCCCGAACACAACCTGTTAGCATTCCCGCTATTGATTACCCTGCAGGCCAGCTCCATCTGTAATTTCTTAAAACATCTCAAAGGGCCCATATTTGGAATGCAGGGCTGAACTACATCCTAATCCTGTACCAAGTCCTTTTCATGTTACTATTCATGTTCTAATTGCTTATCCAATACAGAAAGAGCCTGAAGTCAATCCCAGTCTATCCCAAAAAGCACAGCAAGCAAGGCCTGAGGTGCCTAGGATGACATCACAGCACATGGCAATTTAGAGGAACCACGTTTCTGGACTGTGGAAGGACTTCCACACAGAGTGGGGGTGCGGTTCGAACCTCAGCCCTAGACATGTGAGGGGACAGTGTTGTCCATGCAACCGTCTTATCACCCCCTAAATATGTAATATGCAAATGTAGTTTGTTTTTCCTTTAATGAGAGAAAGCACAGAGATATTGATCTGTAAGGCAGTGTGTTTCCCAATCCAGTCCTTGGGGATCCACAGACAGTCCAGATATTTGCTGCCTCCCTGAGCTGGGAGGGAGCAAAAATGTGGACTGTCTGTGGTTCCCCAAGGGATTAAGAAACACCGCTGTAAGGAATCAAGCCAGTGGATGACAGCTTACCCACAAGCATGGCGGCGATGGTGACCACCTCGTTCACGCAGTCGAACTCGCAGGACGCCAGCAGGGCCTTGGCCGTCTGAGGGTCCAGGGGAAACTCCGAGATGATGATCCCGATCTCGGACAGGTTGCCATCATTGTCGAGGGCGGCCAGGTAATCCAGCTCCTCCAGAGCCTGCATCAGGCCCTCGGGATCTGCGGGGGGGGCGACAGCGATTAGGATGTAGGCCATGCGCCCAAACCACCAGCACGCCTGCGATTTAACTGCATGGGAACCAAACCTAACAACAGCTACCTGCGATTCATTATTAAATAACTAATAGTGAACAACAGTGATAATATCCAACAAGCAGAATCACGACCTTGGCTGAAAATCAGAGAATATAAATAAAAGAAAATTGAAAATGAAATTTGTGGCTTTTCCCCTTTAAATGTACTAAAATGGATGAATTAACATAACTAGTGAAAACCATTTCTCAGAAATGCCATTTCAATTTTTGCAGCAGTCCAACCTGACCAGCGATTCAGGTGACCAAACAAACCTAAAATCATTTTGAAACCCCTGACATACACTCAGCCACTGCTCTATATGGGCAGCTAAAATTATTCTAATCATCACTGCTACGCTTAAAATATATGCTGTTTTCTGGCCATATTTATGTGAAAGTTCACAGAAATTTGCAGTTTCCCTTTGACTTCCAAACGTTGTATAACTCAAAGAAGGTAAGAGGAAGTCCACCCTATGTGAAACATCTTGTTTAAATCCACAGTGTCAGGGTAAGAATTTCTCAGGAATGACACAAAAGTACAAACTAATTCAATTTTATGCCTAACTTGATTAATTCCTTTAATTATGTACATTGATTCTGCTATGTGTGTGTATTTTTCTTTGGTGGCAGTTTAACAATTGAATAAAACACATGACAATGGCAAGCTCAGTCTGCCTTCTGTTTCTATATATTATGGTTGTGAGCAACGTGATTTTGCTGATATTTACGGCACGATCGCCTCCCTTTTCACCTTCCACCTGGAGCGCTGTGTCATGAGGCTCCTAGCCCCTGTGCACCGTGCAGTCACGGAGCCGACGGGACTAGCTGTGGACCCCCCGAGCTTCCAGCCACTCGCCTCAGCATTTGGCTTTCCCACGAAAGGAGCCGTGCTGGACCGGGCACAAAAAGGGCCCCCCAACCAGGCACTGTCAGCTCCGCTAAAGAACAGCTCAAAAGCCCCCTCCCCCATCTGTACGGCTCACCGCTGCCAAATCATCCTCCAGTGAACCTGTCCCGTTTTCCTCCACTGGCACTAAAAGCGCAGCATGTACAGAAAACCATTAACCACCGGGTGGGGGGGTGGAAGAATATATGCACTCAGTGAATCCACCACGCTGGAGCTCTTTGGGTTTCTGCCAGAACACCTCCCTTGCCAAACAAACCACGGCTGACCTTTCCGCTTGATCCCCGTAGGTGCTGTTCATTGTATTTTTTTTTTTTAATCACAAACCAGGATTACGCCCTGCACCCTCCAATAAAACAGCAACAGCCGCTGT
Source organism: Mormyrops boulengeri (assembly GCA_026781065.1). Taxonomy (NCBI): domain Eukaryota; kingdom Metazoa; phylum Chordata; class Actinopteri; order Osteoglossiformes; family Mormyridae; genus Mormyrops; species Mormyrops boulengeri. The sequence goes on along the minus strand of JAODLD010000047.1, from coordinate 6,067,482 downwards.
TTCGGGCAGTCGGCCATCTCCGGCACTTAATCGGGCGTGACTGAGCGCACCGATTACTCACGCTCTTCATAAACACGTGTTTATTGTCATTAAAGTTACAGCACTTGCCGCTTTCGGCTCTTTATCTGCGGTTCAATAGTGCAATTCTTCCGCGAAAAGATGTTCATTTTCATTCAGCGCAAACAAAACAGTCTATTACATCTTCTCTTTTACAGTTTGTGGGGCATAAACCCACGCAAGGTTTACTGGATAAGATATGCGCTATTTGGTTTGTAGGCCTGTATGGCTTTTTTTGCCTCTTAGGTAATTAACAGCGATGTGTTAATTAACCTTCAGAGAACATTGATGTACCAGAGTCTATATCACATTCACAGGCACCAGTTAAATCACTCTTGAGCGATCACTCACCTGGCCGGTCAATGAAATCGCAGTGTCCCAGACCTGCGATCTCCATCCTCTTCAGGAACAGGACGGTAGAGGTGATGTTGGACTCCAGTAGCCGTGGAGATGTTTCCTCTGGCAGTATGGTTTCCTCAGGGTACAGGCAGAAACATTTACCTATGGAGTACACACCTGATCAATACAAAAAAGTCTTTACAATTTCAGCAACTTATCAGACTGCCTTACCCAAATCATAGTGCTGGTTACATCTAGTGAAATATGAATTTTAATGCAGCCATAAGAAAACTGTAGTTGTGGGCAAATGAAGCTTCATGAACCATTTGCTGTATTGTTTAACCCCACTAGATGGTGCTCTTGGTTTGCTTTGGGGCATGCTTCGAGCCCTTATATGAACAGAGAGCACCGTCTTGTGGGGTCGGAAAATACAGCAAATGGTTCCTGAAGCTTCATTTGCCTATCACTAGGAAACTGTATTAATTGTTTTAGATATTTGGAATATAGCATTGCAGTGGGATCAGTGAAGCCCTTAAAATAAATGCAAATAAGAATCAAACTCTCCAGTTTGTCGAGCTGAAATTGGTACACAGTCAAGACAAGAAAAGCTTACTGTGAATGAAGAATGTAAATCTTTGATTTTGACTTTTTTCCGCCTCACACAGCTCTATAGACTGCAAAAGAGGACATCCTACCCGATGATTCCGTTAACTGCTTCCGGATCTCCGCCTGGCATTTACTAATGGGCCGTACCACCTCCGAGTTTGCCCTGATGCGCGTGTTGTACGCCTGTGTCAAGAGAAACATAACTCCTATCATCAGGGACCTATACCCCTTCCAGAGTATATAATGTCATCGACAGAAAGCAATTTGTCTTCTCATTGATCTGCTGCCTCACGCTCATCCTCCAAGTTATATAGCAGTTACTTATTGAAGTTTGGACTTTGATTTTTCTGTAAGGTTTTACCAAGGTTGAGAGTTATTTTTTTTAATACTTATGCATAACATCTCTACTGCTTACCTTCAAAACCAACAAGACTGTTTTTATATATAAACACAACGTGCATCTTTTTAACAAGTATTTTATAAAAAAGTTATTCTACAGTTGGACTGCACACACTGCATAAGTAAAGATATGCTTATCGGTCTAATCAGCCAAATAACAACCAGGTGAAAACTGGCCCAGTGACCAGTGTTTCCCGACTCTAGCCCTGCACCAACACAACCGGTTCAGCTGGCGGAGAACTTCATTATCACACTGCTTCGATTACGTGTGTTAAGCTAGAAAAACCGGATGTGAAAAATGCTCTCTGTAAGCTACAAGGAAGGGAAGTTGGTGATTAAACTCAAGGAGTATTAGTGGCAGGTGTGTACTGACAATTTCTGTTTTTGCGGCTAGAAGCTGGGAGATCTAATGACATCACAACACACCGGCGACTAAAGGATTTTAAAAAGACTTTAAATCATTAACATGTCAGTATTTTGAGTGACTGAAAACACTGGACCTGTAACCTCAAATCCCCTAAATAATCCCTGGAATATGCTGCCCAGAGTTGGAAAGTCAACCTTGAAAAAGAGGGAAACGAGAGGAGTCAGAGTAACAAAATAGAGAAAAATGAAACAAAAGAATCGGTCTTCTTCAGACTGACTGTGTTAGCGTCTGGTGCGGTAAATACCTGGAGTCCTAGGGATACTTACATCTCTCTTCTCCACGCCCACATCGATCACAAAGTTAATGGTGTCCATGGCCCAGAACAAGTCTTCCCCTTGACTGCAAGTGAGGAAAACTTTTCTACTCTTCCCTTGCTCTTCCCCCAAAAGAGGCAGCCCCCCGCCACGCTGCGGAATCAGGGCAATTGGCACCAGCTCCCCCAGATCACCCTTTTTGAAGCTGGCCCCTTCTTGTAGGAGAATGTCGTAAGCGCAGTCGATCTCCTGCAGAGGGCAGCAGTGAGATGGTCATCTACCCAATATATTCGGATCTGAAACCACTATGTGCGTCATTCCCGGAGGCTAAAGGCATAATCACCGGACTTATGAACAATGTGTCTATTGCTTCTATAAGTCAATAGCTTTGGAGGTCAGTCAAGTGTCAGACTGACCACACAAGACAGAGAACTGTCTATATCGATGGTGATTAGTGAAGTTTACAAGGTGGGGACCTGTCTTGGCTGACAATGTGTTAGCAGCTTACAATGATCTCTTTGACTTACAGGCATAATTATGGAAAACAACGCTACATTCAACACTCCGTTTCCTGGAGCAAAAGTCATTAGAACATCTCCTAGGTTACAAAATATATATAACAAAATCCATCATTCCTCTCATTAATTCACCACATCTAAAAATGTCATCAACAGAGAATTTCAATCCAAGTCTCCTCTGATATCATCATTAATGTAACTCTGTACCTACCCAACAGACTATTCCAGCTAATTTAACTCATGGTGAGGAACAGACCTAATGATCCCAGGTTTAGTACTTTAATCACAAGAACCTCAGCAGGAAAAATCTGGACTGAAACCAGCAGTTTTCAGTCCTGTGTCTTTAAGCACCACATAGCCTCTTGGCCAACAACTATTTAAATATATTGACAAAGTTATGTCATGATGATAATGTTTCACTATGGAACCCTTCCCTACTCCTCTTGTCAGTTTCAGGGTTTGAGTCGCGGTGAGGGATGTGACCCCATACCCTACCTGTGACGAGGCCAGGAAGACCACCACGTCCCCCGCTTCCTTGGTGTGGTGGATCTCCAGGACCAGCCGCAGGGCGGCATAGAAATAGTCCTTATGGTCTCCGTTGCTGTAGACAACCTCGACCGGGTGCAGGTCCTCCAGCCGCAGCAAGGGGGCGCCACCGAAGTGGGCAAGCAGCTTAGCAGGCACGTGTGGTGCCGTCAGCACCACCAGGCGGAGCTCAGGCCGCTGTGGCAGGACGGCCTTCAGCAGACCCAGCAGCAGATCGGTGCTCACCGTCCGCTCATGGGCCTGGTCGATGACCAGCACCCCGTAGCGCTCCAGCAGCGGGTCGGACATCATCTCCCTCAGCAGGGCGCCGTCCGTGCAGTACCTGCCACATCCACACGGGGACAACGGTGACTAAAACAAGGCCATCTCACGCGCTCCGCTACATTACGTCGCAGGAAAACTGCACGTTTGTCACTTAATATGAAACCCGTGATTGTTTTGAACAAATATAAGAGTTAATTAGGAGTTTTCCAAATCTCCAACCGGGGGGGGAGGGGGGTGGCGCTCCATTCTT
>JAODLD010000047.1:6048945-6063766 GCA_026781065.1 Mormyrops boulengeri | reverse complement strand
CCCCCCCCCCCCCCCCCCCCCCCCCCCCCCGGCGGCGGGGGCCGGGGGGCCCCCGGGGTCGGGGCCCGCCGGGCCCGCCCCGGGCGCGGGGGGGGGGGGGGGCGCCGCCCCCCCCCCTCACAAGCAGCGTGCAGCTGCAGCGTGGCTCCTTTGAAGCCTGCTTCTCTTCAGATGTAAATAGCTCCTGGAGTGGGTAGGTGGGGGTCGGGGGTAGGTGGGGGTCGTGCTCAGATCCCGCGTGCGGCAGCACACTTTCACACTGCGCCTTGTGCCTAGTTAACATCACTGGCTCGTGCGCACGGCTTAATTTAAGCAGGCTGCTGTACTCGTTAATTAGCCAGCCAGTTAATTGATTTCAACGCTTAGCAACTGCATTTATCCGGTCCAGATGGTTTAACTTAACGACTTTACACCTGACGCACGCCGATGGCGCGATATACTTGTTTTTCTGGGGCGGCGAGTACGTTAGCGGTCGTACCGGAGGACGGTGTCCCCGGAGCAGCAGGTCTCCAGCGGGATGCTGTAGCCCACCTCATGGCCGATGTTCACATCCATCTCGTCGGCCACACGCAAGGCCAACTCCACGGCCAGCTGCCGGTGGATCTGCGAACAGGCCACCATGCCATGCTGGTACTGGGCCGACAAGCAGAACTCGGCGCACCACTGGGGTATCTGGAGATGGGGCAGGCAGAGAAATCTGAAATGACCGCAGTGTTTCCCCGCAGTTTTACATAAGCAGGGTGCAACGCAAATTAATTGCATGTAAAAAAATAAACATATATTTAAATACGCGTCAAATTTTGATTATTCTATTCGATTATTCTAAGGAAACAGCCACAAATCGATATCGTCCTTTGCCCCGGATTACAAATAATTATCTCGGGGTATCCAATTTGCCTTCCATCCAAGGGTGAGCGCATTGTGTAACAACAATTGCGCAAAATCGCCGAGACAGATATCGGCTTTTTCAGCAGGGAAACACCCACCCTTAAAAAAACGCGTGTTATACAGCGAACAGCTGGACCATTGTGTGGCCCCCGTGTCAGGCCTGTGACTAAGGGGGGCAAACGACGGCATCTGCTGGGCCGGCGCTCGGACAGCTGGGAGCCCCATGCGCCGCACACGGCTCGGCTGTCAGGGCGCTCTCCGCTTTCTGAATAACCTCAAAAGGGACGCTTATGGAGAAGGGCTGTCCCCGGGGCCAATGCCCCGAATAATAGAAACAGAAGTGCACAGATTATTAGTCACCAAAAGAAAAAAAACCCCTTTGCTCATAATAAGGATTAATTTCTATAGAATTTAATTCAAATGAAGACCCCAGTCAATCTCTCAATGTAATATTCGAGGCTCGTTGACGTCTTTTCGGTATTACCTGTTTAATCATCTTCACAAACCTCTTTAAACAATGCCTCTTTGAAAAAAACTTTAGAGTCAACGCCTATCTGAGCAACACGTGTCAATTCAGAGAAGAGGGATTACCCAAGTATGGCTTGCTGAAATAACTGAGCAATATACATCCAGATCATTGACTTGACTATATAAAATATAGTTCGAGAGACCTGTTTTAATCTTCAGTATCGCTCTTCGCAATGGAAAAAGTGCAGCAAATTACACATTTAAGTGGCATAATGGGGCTCCTGTTGTTTGTAGGCGGAACCGCAGTTCTTGCCGCAGGGTCCGACAGTAAAAACTGACACTAAGAGAGACTAGCACTTCTTCACTGGCTCCTATATTTAGCATCATTCAACAGCTCGAGGAGGCCCAGTGATATTTAAGACTCTCATCTTTGCCTCAGTCGAAACTGTAGACAAACATACATGGGAAAATGAGTCCTCTTGTGTTAGGTGAATATTATCTTAGGATGAATGTAAAGTTTTGCATTAATATCTGGCCCAACCTAGCGCTGACGCTCGAAATAGGACCGGGGAATGACAGGCTTGTATTACATGTAATGTATACTCGCTGTACAATTCCAGCAGAAGTATCGGGTAATAAATATTTTATCCAAGCTTTTTTTTTTCTTTCTTTTAAAGTACCACCATAAACTTTCCTTCAGTTGTCTTGTCCTACTTTATGTCAGTTATAAGCGGACAGGATATAATCTTGCAGTCGTCTAAAAATAACACGAGGAAAACCCACATGTTTAAGCGTAATTTAAAACATCTTAAAATAGCAGGTAGGTTAAACCTCTTGAAATGTTAAGTTTTAGTAAACATGAGCAAGTCGAGGTTATTTATGTTGCCCATTAAAAACCCACCTGCGAACTTTTCCCAGATTTTGCTGTGCCAGAAACTATGACGACCTGGTTATTGACCAAAGTCTCCATAAATTCAGACCGGGCTTTCCAAACCGACAAAGTCTTCCTTTCTTTCAGTAACGTATAATATCGAGACGAATAAGGCAACCCGTCGAATTGATTCAGCTCCAGATCGTCGCCGAAATCCAAGCCAACTTCTCGCCCATCATCTGCTTCGGAGCACAGCTCCTCCGGCAGCCCGTCGTCCGCCATGGCCGCGGTTTATAACATCAGATGTAAAAGGTTATTACTGGGGAACTCCGGCAAAAGTATTGACGGCAGGGTTTGCTGTTGTCATCGAGAGCTGGTTCCACTTCATTGACTTGAGGAACAACTTCGCACAGAACACGTCGCTCCTTCCCTAAGTCTGGGGGGGGAAATACGGGAGACGGCAGTTTTCGTAGCAAAGTGTTTGTATCAAGATATATTCTAAAAGTAAGAACCCAAAAGTGAAATGCAAAGCAGCAACAAGCAAACTAAGTCACCCGAAAAAATATTTCATCCCAAATAGTTTTCCGGCGCGCAATGTTGCGTCTTTTGTTAAGCGCATTTGGTCCGTGAACGCGGCGCCGCGGCGAGCGTCCATTGTGGCGCTGAATGTGGTCATGTGGCCCCTTTAATCCCATTATAATCTAATACCGGGACTGGGACGACGGGGACGCACAATGAACAAATACGGGTCGACCAAGTTATAATTAACACAAAGATCATTAATTTGCACCAGATTCCCAACATTCAGTTAAGATTGGCTACCGTTGTGTTTTACTTAAATATACAAATAGTCTATTTATGTTATGCTCTAAATTTTTGGAGAGCAATGTGTAGCATCTTGGTTGCTGAAAACGTGCAAAGAGGGGTAGTTTTAAGGCAAACAAGTGACAATGTATAGTTGTAAAGTGTATGTAAAGACATAGAGAATTGCAAAAACATGCATCGATAGGTCGAGTCGATGCGTCCTTAAATAACACTGATTATATTTGGTTTGGTCTTAGAGGGAGTTAGTAGTGTCGCAAGAACCGTAACTAAACAACTATAATGAAACGATTCCGCGGCCCTACAGTGGTACGAAATAAAAGTGGGCAAAGTTAAGGTTTACCTTTACTATGACAACCACTGAACACTGCTACCCCAAACACACGGGGGAAGGTGGATCGTCCGCAAGCTTATTAGCTCCTTTGATCGCTGTCATTAAGATTCCATTATCTATTTATCGATGGAAAATCCAGGTACTTATTCATCTTTTCTTAATCGAATTGCTTTTGTCTGTAAAAGTAGAAATAAAGGTTACTCTAACGATATCGTAATTACCGATGGCTTGCAACCGAACACATTCTCCGTCCCTGAGAACGGCTTACTGGCCTACGTTTTAAGTTCTGTGTTTAGGGTGTTTGCTTCTCAGGAAATTAAGAAATAACGACTAGTGACATTTTGACCACTGAACGCCTTACAGCCGACCGACCACATGCCCACCGTCTTATTCTACCTAAAAGTAAAAAATAAAGACGGTAACGCCCCGTGTTTTCTACATGATTCCAAGTCTACAACATCCTTATTTACCGCTTTGGTTGCTTTTCTTGCGTACTTTTGCGACCTCTAATGGCAGTTGATGTTTACAGCCATTAACAGTAATTAATGGTGAGAGTCAATGAACTCTTTTTAAGAGCATCGAAACCGCTGGGCACCAGTGCTCCCTGTAATCGGGAAGGTGAGTCACCACAGCATCGGCTTGGACTGGAGCAGAGGACGCGGACTCCGGGAGGGACCGCCGCAGAGCTGGCCCCGCTTCTCCCTGGAGGTGGAAGATAACAAAACGCACGCTTTTGATACCGTATACAAGTACGTGGGAAAAAATAATTAAAACAATACTTTTGCAAAAAAATCTGATATTTAACATTAATGAATACAGCATAGATTTTAACTAAATTTGTAGAATGAAGTACATTTAGATTATATTAATCTATTAAACACACTATCAAATGGGACATCAGTGTCATATCGCGGTGTTTCCCAAACAAGTCCTCGCGGCTCACTGGACAGATCCACATTTTTGTTTTGTTTTGTTCCCAGAACACTTGACCCAAGCAATCAGGAGCTCAAACACCATACATGTGTGCTGGGAACTGGGATAAAACAGAAATGTGGATCTGTCCAGAGTACCCTGAGGACCGGTTTGGGAAATTCCAACGTATCGTTTACATGGTGAAATCAGGATGCTGAAACAGCTATATTCTAACAGCTCCTGACATTTGGCAGTCCACCATAACTGTGTCCAGGGTCTTTACCGTCACACACTCCAATGCAGTCGACTCAGCGTTGAATCTCATTGCCCATTTTTAGGGGCTATGGCACTACGCACACTGTGGCAGGTCTGAAGCCAAGTACCACCTACAAGTTCAGGATAAAAGTATGCCATCCTTCTGGGGAATCCACCTACAGCTCCGTCGTGTCGGTTTCCACTGCCAGTAAGTGTGGCGTAGCACTTTATACGCCCTGGTCCATCTACAAACATGTTGCATGCTGGTTTTGCACTACTTCACCTCTTAATTGGTTTACGAAAAATATTATTAGGATAGGAAAGTCAGTTGGTATCACCTTCCATCTTCTAATTGCTTATCCCAAGCAGAGATATTGGGCTTTGCTGAAACATAAATACAGAGTTAATTATATCAGGAGGAAAAACAGGTAAAGAAACTACTGTCCAGCCACCAAATGTGACCGCAAATGGTGAGAACGATTGAGCCCTGTGGTATACAGATATCCAATGACTATACATTGATATTGAAATTTCAGCTTTTGTTGAAATGTAGGCCAGAATCAAGACAAATGACATCATACCATTACTTATCTTTAAGGCCTAGAATCCAACAATTTTCAGGTGAAAACAAACGGATGATTTTAGGGAAAATATAATCAAACTCCTGACCGGCTGTATCTTCAAAAAAGCAGAAACTTCAATAAGGGTGGGTAGACTTTTGGCAGCCACTTTTGATAAGTACAACATATCACTGAAACTTCCCACTTATCACCGACTCAAGTGCAGGGAGGAGATGTGGTCAGGAGGAGGTACACGGATATTACACTGGCTTATCATTTAGGAAACCAACAAAACAAAGCATAGAAGGTTCCTGAAGCGCAAGGTTCCCTCACCTATAGCTTGACATACCCAGTGATATTAGCTGGAGTGCACCTTAGATGTTCTGGATGGGCCCCTATGTAAACAAGCCCCCCACCCTGGGTTTACACCAGGAGAACCACTGAATGGGAAGGACCTCCATCAGGCTTTCAACATGAACGACCAGGGGCAGGTGGTCAAGGTGCTGCAGTCTGGGTAAGCGATTACTATCATGTTAATAAATCCTTTTTTTAAATTTGCCATAGTACAAGTACAGGAACACTGGAATTCGTATCTTCGCCTACCCGAACCTGCTCTCCATAGCTTGGGGGGGGAGGTCACAGTGCAGGATCAGCCAACATGTCACGCCCCTGGAGCTGGGGGTTAAGGACCTCGCTCAAGGGCCCACGGTCATGTGACTGTTCTGCCGAGGCAGGGGCTCAAACCAGCAACCTTCTGATCACTGTTCAATATGTGTTAATAGTGTTTAATTAGACATGATAATGATTACAAATGTAACATTTAGGTCAGCGTTTTCTATGTACAATACGTAATTATCTGTCTTCAATCAGATATGTCCTTTATATATATATATATATATATATATGTTTACTATATTTAAGTGTTATGTGTTTTGTTTTTCAAGCACCATCGATGTAGACGTCCCGGACAGAATGGGCTTCACTCCTCTCATGGTTGCCGCCCAGAAAGGATATTTTAGGTACCTTATTGCTCCACAGGATGGCTCTTTAACCAGCCGTAGTGCAGAGGGAGCAGTCTGGCTCAGGAAAACAGCATTATCCAGTAATGTATCCCAACTGCTGTGGACACATTGGTTAGAGAGAGGTGGCACTGTAGAGCACTGGAGTGAACATAATTTTAACCCCCCCCCCCCCGTCATTCACCAATCTTATTTCAAATTTGGCTTCAAATTGTGCTTAGATACATAAGTTTTCTTTTCTTAATTATATACAGTACAGTATATCATCACTGTCAGATGGAAAGTGCTGTTGTCCACTTTTTATGACTTTTTATCATTAATGGAATTTGCCCGTTCTCCTCTGTCTACTGATAGCGTTTGACATCTAATTAACAAATGAAAAGATGTTTTATGGAGTCATCTCTTTAACTATTAATTATGTTTGTAATATTTCATATTTGTACTCCTGATGGTCATTTGTATGGGTTACTTTATATCACTAATTTTAACAAAGTACCATTGATAACTAGGGTCAGCGCCTGTCCGACCCTACCATTCGTGTCTCTACCCTGTTTGGCCAGCAGATGTCACTGGCCGTCTTGCGTTTTCGCTCCCTGTTTAACCCTTGTGTGTTCCCTTGCTCCTTGGACTGCTGCATGGTTCAGGGGGTTAAATGTGCGGCACAGAGGCTATAACCCTACAGTTATGGGGTCTAAGCCAGCCTCACCTGTTTTGTATATTTATTGATTTTTGTTCCTAGTGTTTGTTGTAGTTATTTTGCTTCTCTGCAGTGTGCGAGATACCCGTCAATATTCGGGGGGGATTTTTGGAGACGTGTGTCGTACAGTGATGACATGACTGTTTTGTTTCTGTGAAGTTTAGTTCAGATGTTGGTGCAGCATGGAGCAGATGTGATGAGGAAGAGCAGCGATGGGAAGGACAGGTGTGCAACCATCATTAAACGCATCGAATGCCATTACATACAGGGGGATGGTGGGGGGGGGGTTACCGCTCCCAGACTGACTCCCTTCTTGCCCCCCTGCTTTGCAGCCTGGCCCTGGCTTGCTTCTCTGGCCACCTGGAGGTGGTGAGGTACCTGAGGGGGTGCGGTGCTACTTGGACGTCCCGGGAAGGCGGGGGACTCATGGCGCTGCAGGCCGCTCTGCACGGGGGCCACCTGCCTGTCATCGCATACATGATCCAGGATGGCTGTGAGGTGAAGGGTAAACCCCACAACCCCATCTCCAGCATCTGAAGCGACCCCCCCAATGGTTTTAAATAAGACAGTGCAGTCAATAAAATAAGTTATTAAAAATACGTCGGTAATACTCATATTTATGAAACAGAACTGCTGGTGACATGTCAAATTTTACTTATACATAATTTAACAGATAAACTAATGATACCAATAAGTGGTGTAGCTAAAGGAGGACCTAAAGGAGGACCTAAGAATCAAGTACGTCACTCTCATCAACAAAACTGCAGAGGTGCCAATATTATGGGCCAGAACTGTAATCGATTAATCACACTGCCAGACAGAGGTGGGTAATTCCAGTGCAGAGAGTAGAAATCCAGACCAAGATTTTGTTTCAACCAACCAGTTGAGTATAAAGAATCACAGTCACAGAGTACTCAACTGGTTGGTTGATACAAAATCTCGGTCTGGACTTTTACTATCTGGAGCTGAACTACCCACTTCTGCTCCATTATGGACTGGTAATAGGCTGGGGTGCTTTAACACCTAGGTCATAAACTAGGGCCCCGGAAAACATCTGGGCCCTGCCCACCTTGGGAAAAGTGGAACGGTTAATTAAATCTGCAATACCTGAGTGTCCCATGCTGATGTCAACCTGCATCCCCCATGGGGCCCCCAGATAAGTTAATCCTCGCCTGGTCTCAAGCTGTCAGGCTTCCTCCTTTTAAAATGATGGCTGTCATACGCACACAAAGTTTCCATTCCCTTCTTGCTTCCGTTTCCCGCAGGTAGACGGGAGGGATGCCGTTTCTGGACGGACGCCCCTCATGGAGGTCTCGGCGGTCTCTGGGAACGTGGCCGCGGCAGCACTGCTCGTTAACGCGGGGGCCAGCGTCAACGCCACGGACAGGAAGGGGAAGACGCCCCTCATGGTATGAGCAGGTCTGGTGCCACAGGGGGTGGAAGGGGGCGTCGCACCCCTCAGATGGACTACCCTGCCCCCTCAGTGAAGATTAAGGCCTAATTTTATTTATTTATAATTCTCATTTTTAAATACTAATGCAGAATTCAGCTTATTGGGTTGCCATTGTGTGCAATGGACTCAGAGTGGGCAGCTTTCCCAAGGTATTTCAAGATGGCTGCCCGCTTAGTTAATCGAGCTTTTAACAAACAAAATGGACATCCGAAAATGGATTTTAGTCGACTGTGTTTATTAGCAGAGGCACTTCCAGAGCGTTGGCCGGCTAACTTGACCTGGTGGGAGCTGCTTAATCACTCATTTGCTTTATGTTGGTAAATGTTGTTGGCTATTGAAATGAAGCTCAGAGAGTCATTACCATGCGGTGGGGTGTGTATGGTACCTGTTTCCTGGGGTTTGTTGATCCGTCTGTGTGTGTGTCTGTGTGTGTCTGTAATGATGCACTAAACAATTGTAAATCTGTGCGTAGCGTGTGTAATTTTTTTGGGTTGTCACCGCCCCCACTTTGCATTTTAATTGCCCTCCCCCATTCATTTTCCTCTGGCGCTGGGTCTGGTATCCTCCAGTGCCATCAAGTCAATCCTGCTGCCAACCGGCCTTAGAAAACCCTAGTGTTTGGTACGGCAGGGGTGTTACCAGACATAAAGATCTACTGGGGCACCGGCCCCCCACCCTCCTTTACCATATGATTTGAAAACGGGAGATTTTACCAGGGCACAGCACATAAATACTGGGGCATGTACTCCAGTAAAAGGGGTCCAGCGACGCCGATGTGGTACGTTGTGGCATCACGAGGTATCGTGATTTCATCCGAAGCCAGTGCTTTTCCCCATGCTAAATCTGACGCTTGCTTGCCCGTAGTTTGTGACTCGTGGGTGGATGACACCCAGGAATGTCAAGAAAGAAATTGGGGGCAGACCAGCGCAGCAGGGTGTGTAATGAGAAAACTGGCCACGGATGCAGGATTCCATGCATTTCATTCTTAATTTAAACAGTTTTCAAGACTGGTAATAAATCAGCAGGCAGTTGCTTGATAATTCATCTACTATTCCCTCTACAGGCGGGGTGTTGAACTGCAGCCCTCGCTGGAATGTTCTTCATCAATTGAAACATATGCTAAGGTCCACCAGGAAATGAACAGGAGTCCCCTGATCTTCAGCACTTAATTACATAGATGTCACAGCTCATTAAACTGATGCAAAGGAGTAAAGCACTTTTTTTCTTCAGGTTGCTGTGCTGAACGACCACCAGGATCTGGTGAGCCTTCTGCTGCGTAACGGAGCAGACCTAAGTGTGAAAAACGAGGTAAAGGATGGGTGTCAGGCAGCCTCGGCAGTCTGTGGGCTTTCTGGTTACACAAGTGAAGGTCTTAAGTTTTTTGATTTAATCTCAAATCCACTCATTTCCTTTTTTCCCTCTTCAAATGTAGTTTGGCTCCAGTGCTGCAGAAATGGCAAGAGCGTTTGACAGACAAGTGAGTGTGTGAATAATGGCATCATAAAAACTATGTATAAATTACAGTTTCAATTCCAGTTGCTTTTTTTCCAGAAAATTTTACACATGTTGGAAGAGAAGGAAACATTCCAAAGCAGCAGTGTTGTGTCCTGACCGCCAAAGGCTACCTGACCCTCCTGTCTCCTCCCTAGCGTGACCCTAACAAGCCTCACCTGTTACTCTCTTGTCTTACTTCTTGTTCCTAAGCCTCATGTTAATCACTCCAAATGCCTCTCATTAGCTCCCTTGTTAGTCTCGTATATACGCGCTTCCCAGCCCTGTGTTCCCCAGTTTGGTCATTGACGAACCATCTTGTTGCCCTTCCTGATTTCCAGCCCTTTCGTTTTGGTCCCTCGCGGTCCAGTTTACTTCCACGATTAGTTCATTTAAGTCCAAAATAAACCCCTTTTGTTTTGCCCCTTTTGTCTGCCCTGAAATCCTTTGTCATGACAAATAGTGAATAAAATGTTTTTGTTCTAGCGTTCATTTATAAAATGTTTTTTTAATTACATGGTTAATCCATTCTTCAAAGTAACACGACTGTATTTAATAGTTATTACTTTATGAGTGATTAAAAGGATTAAATGAAACATCTGTTAAATTGCTCTTTAAACGTTGGTTTGTTTTAGCTAGCGATTTGATTTTATTTTCATTTTTTCATGAAGATGAAACACAAAAATAAAGATTTAAATAAACATGATATTTATTGCCAGTAATTTACCATAGTCAACAAATATGAATGAAAAAAATGGAAACACGCTATTTTTATAGAACAAATTTATTAATTTAGATTTATTTTCTTAACATTTGAGTCCTTGTAATGCTCCAGCTGATCTCCAAATTTCAAAATACAAAACCCGGATAGCTAAAGTACCTTTGACATGAGAATCTAATGCTCATTGCACTTAGAATAATTAGCTAATTGTTGTGTTTGCCTGCAACACTGTAAATGGTTATAAAAAGTATACACAGGAACGATGTAAGAATACTGATGATAGTGTATATATGCAAGACATAACGACCTTCAATATTAGAATAAATTCACAAATTGACTGGAACGTGTTGATAAAATGATGGCGCGGACGTTGCATGTTGACTGTACTGTTGAACATTTTTTTTTTTAACGAGAAAGTCTTCAAAATTGAAAAGAGAATGGGGAAAATGGGACAATGAGTCTGCAGAGCAGTTATTTTCCAGTAGAGGGCACTATGCCCAAATCTATTTACATGGGGCAAAGCTATTTAAAAGATCCGTACAATGTCCAGCAGAAAAAGTGAACGGTTAAAGATATATACACTGTGTAACACTGTAAAAAATATTAATGCAAAGAGGTTAAGCGAAGGTTATTCAGTCATATAAATGTCCCAGACTCCCAGTTCTGGGGAATCATTTGCTTATAGGAAATCTGTTTGATAGGAATAACAAACTCCAATTTAACTTGGTTCAAGTGATGTAGCACAGCGATAGACAATATGGCATGTAAACTGCTTTTTTTTTTTTTTGTCCCTTGTGATGCTTCCTTTTCCAGAGGCTGCCCAGTGCAGCCGAGGCCAGTAAGCCGCACTGTCCAGCTCACTGTCCCCTGTGGTTGTACAGCTTTGACAGATATGCCAACACTGTTCTTGTGTGACCCTGTCAACCAGATTCACCGCTAAGTACATCTCGTAGCATCTTCTGTACAAAGTGTGCTTAATGGATTCTTAATTGTGCATTTAGGTCCAGGTCAGGGAACTTCTCAGTAGACAATCAACCTATCGAACTTTAAGTTTTCAGTCAAATCTCGAGGAACAGCGCCGACATGCAGTGCAAAAAAAAAAAAAAATGTGCATCCTGTTTTCGAAAGCGGCCCACGTTTAACAGTTAAAGAAAAATAAAATCGATTTCATGGTGACTTTCCCTGAGGGCCGTCTTGAAGGATTTGCTCCATGGGGGGAGAAAACCTTGATGGATTCAAATTTATTTCCAGATAGTCATGGTTCCCCTTGGAGTCGACTCTGCTTGGTTGTTTTCTGTGCTGGGGGGGACGCAGACTGACATTGTGCAGGCAGGATGAAGGTCAGTGTGATCTGGCATGTCTTCTCGAGAGCTCGGCCAATCAGATTGTGTCGGCGCGCTCCCTCGCCGTGGCGACCGCATGGCTTTTCAGCTAACGTATGATGCTAACAGTTGACTTGTTCCATCTCCCCCCATGTTCTGTTGCTGCAAACTTTTACTTATTATTATTTTATTTTTTTTGTTGCCAGGCCACTGGGGGCGTTCCGGTTCTGGCCGCAGATGAGTTGGGAAATGGGCCCGGTAGATTATGGCCTGTTTGCAACAGCCAATGCCATCCATCAAATATAACGGCCCTTAATCGAAGTGAATTTGCTGTTTTAGAAGACCGATAACCACAGCATCTGCCCGTCCTGCGAGAGGCTTTCATTTCAAGCCACCGTGCCGGGGCCGTTTGGATTATTGTGTCTAACTCGTGCGATTCCACGAATGATCCATCCATCCGCCTTTTAGCCACATATCTCAGTCTGGGTCAGCGGGTCAAAGAAATGATTCACATCCTTATTTCATCACAAAACAATCCACAAGAACAGCATACTGGAGAATCATGGTTGTATCGTCTTGTTGGCTTGTCCCTATAATGTTGACAGCATAAACGCTCACTCGACCACAGGTTTTAAAGATTAAACTATGTGAAACACACCACAGTCCATCTCCAATCTGCGTGTCACGTTTCTCCTTGCGAGGAGCCACTGACCTCGTTCTACGTCTGGTGAAGTGAACAGCCATTTGAGGAGCAGATGCTGCTCTGTAAATTGTCGAGGGAACCGTCTCGTTTCCGATCGACTCTTCAAAGGCTTCCAGTCACGCCTGGCTTCCACAGCCCCAGCGTGCTGCTCCAACAGATTGATGTCACAGATTTCAAAGTTTTTTTTTTTTAAACTTTCTCTCCTACATCTCCTCCTTCAAACGACACATCGTAAAACACCAAGTTAGCGAAGCACCAAGGTAAACCAAACGCTCCCTCGGTTGTGGCGCCAACAATCTATTTTTGCTTGTCAAAACAAAAAATGGACAACTGGAAATCGTCACAGAAGCTGTCGTTGAAAGTGTCCACCATAGTGCACTGCATTTTAATAAATACAGAACATAAAATAATTTACATGTACCTGGACGGGCTGATCTATAGCACCTTACAGAGGCCAGCGCTCATATGTTGGCCACTTTTGCAAACCTCAGGGATTCACAGGGATTTTCCCGAGTTTTCTTAGTGCAAACAAGTGTCTCTGACTGTGGGCGGGGCTTCAGGTGCGAGCCTTCAGCTGGAGGGCTTGGTGTTGACCGGGACCCAAGGTTTGGGCTGCGTGGGGGGTTTCAGGGACGCAGGTCTGCAAATGACAGAGGAATCCGTGAGGTTCATACCATGTTTGCGAAACAATCCGCTGAGATGGTTTCCTAAACTCTCACCTGGTCATGAGAGGAATGGCCGGCAGAGGTTTGGGGACAGGAATGCAGGGGACGTGGATGGGGACAGGGACCGGGGAGTGGGCAGTGGAGGGGCTGCGGGCCGCCCTGGAGCCCCTGCCCACTGGATCCGCTGGGAGCGGTTTCTGCGGCGGGCTGGGTCTGTCCACGTCCTGTGAGTAACATGGCGTTAGTGCCAAACGATGCCGGGCTGCCATGGCAACAGTGTAAGACAAGGATCCAAGCTGTCACTCAGGGTCACACGGGGATCGCCCTCAGCCGGGTTCGGAAAGACAGCTTGTCAAAAGGGATTCACTCCTTCATGCCTTTTTGTCCTGTTGAATTTTTGTCATTTAAACAACTGAGTTTAGTGGAGATGGCCTTTTAATACTCTTTCTTATTGCATACCAAAACTTACATCAATATAAACGGTACATAAAAGTCTTTGTCAAAGTTAAAGAAAATGTTTAAAGCTATTTATTTGGGTAGTAAATGCAAATTTGCTCAAAAAAGAACAATTTAATATTTGAAGATATGCAATTTAAGAGTAATACAATAAAAAAACAAGCAACCAACAAGATTTTTTTCTGTTCTCCAAAAAGTTACTGATATCTTGTTGCATGCCTAGATTGGACCGCTTCAGGTCCAAAACCTCTAACAGCAATTCCATATTAAATTTCACCACCAGCTAAGTTAAATAACTTAATTATTTAAATAACTCAGTGAGGTATTGATTAGTTATACTAGGTGTGCTACTGATTCAGTCTAAAATGCATGTCACATTATGACAAATACTGAGGTGACTAAAGGAGAGGTTTTGAAAAAGCTGACACACTTTGGCAAACATAAAATCATAGTTTTACACCAACGGGGAGATCTTTTAAACTGATTTTTTTGACTGCTTAAGACTTTTTCCTGTGAACTACGAGACAAAACAAATCGATGCAAAATGCGCCGCAACCACTAGGAGGCACACTCATCCTGCCGCCCATGCCTGGGTAGCCCCAGGAGCCGCATAAACGTGATGCGACGGAGTGCTCTCATGTGTCGCTAATCTTCTCGGAGGAGATGAGATGGCGATAAACGTCTGGTAGCTACTTCACAGCTGCTCCACGCTGATTTGTGCAGAGAATGTGGGAGAACGCCATTTCCTGTTCATAGGTGCCAACCTCGAGTGCAGCGAGGCATCCAAAGAGGACAGCCTGGCACAGTTATCTGCTGGTCAGGCGGTGTTTATTTATTTATTTGTCTTCTGTTTTCTGCTCTTTGGGACAGACCTGTCAACCTTTACCACTGCTTCCTGAATTGTCATTCCCAGCCGTTGTTTTCCCTGATATTCCGCACGCTGATAATTTTGAAGAGCTGAGATCCGGCTGGTGTTAGACCACACCTCTGTCCCTCCGGAGGGAAGCTCAGACGCCTCATCCACCTGCTTGGATTATGGGCACCGAAGCGGTGCAATGCCAGGGATGGGCACTAGGGGGGTGACACTGCTGTAGAGCTTCACCGGGGACCACTGCCCTCAGATCGCTGCAGTGCTGCGATAACAGCATTTCGCCTTGGAATTACATTTAACCAAGGACACCAGT
>JAODLD010000047.1:6016056-6027317 GCA_026781065.1 Mormyrops boulengeri | reverse complement strand
TATCTAGCTCAGATTTAAAGGAACCCAGGGTTTTAGCTTGCGCTACACTAGCAGGAAGACTATTCCATACTCCAACTCAGTGTGTGAAATATCTCTCAATATTCGGGGGGGGGTCCCCATCTCCCTATTGTCGCGCGATACCGATCTTGAGACCCCCTTAAAATTTTGCTTTTGAGGCTTTCTGAGGGTCTCATGGATTAATCAGGGGTGTCAGACCCCCCCGGCAGTATTTCGCACACTGCCTTAACTGCAATCCATCCATCCATCCATCCATCCCTTATCCTTCTGAAGGTCATGATGATAACAGCGAAACTTAATCTCTGTATGAATGGCAGGGACCGAGAAGAGCCCCCCTGGACACCAGGGGCATGTTACGATGCCGGTGTATGTCACGTGAGGACTTCAGAAAGCCTTACAGATTTAGAAGACGCAGCCATAGCGCTGTTCCTAACCCGCAGCCTGTAATCTCCGTGGAATTACGTGACCGCGAAACCATCCTGAGCTCTTACTCGCGCTCGTCGTTCGAGCCCCGCACAGAATCTGCTTCCAAACTCAGAGATGCAAAAAAAAAGCAGGAGAGAAACAAAATGTTCTCCAGTGCTTTCTGAGGGAAAGCGATCCCCCCAAATAACGCACGGACTGTGATAACAGACCGTACAGACCTTAAACTTGATACAGGGGCCGGTAATCGGCTGACGACGGTCAGACATTCATCACGAGTGAGAAGGAGGCAAACATCTGGAAACAAGCTTCACACATGGCATGAGGCTGTGAGGGGAAACATGCATGGCTGTGCCAGATATGAGTGTTTAAGCGGCACAGGAAACCGGACGACTTTGACAAGAGGCTCCGCGGTTATGCACACATAGACGTTTCTTGTAATAGCTATTAATAATAGTTAATAATCTGGTTCTTTATTGGACAGAACTCTGTGTCTCAATCCCTGTGACATAATTTCATCTGTGACCCTTTTATCGTTACTCATTAAAGCACTTTATGCATCTTGATATTAATTACTGCAATAATAAAATACATCTGCTTGCTGACCCAACAAAGAAGACTATGTACAAATGTTCCTCAAAACACTATACAGCATAGTATAGTATAGTACAGTATAGTGTAGTATAGTATAGTATTGTATAGTATAGCAGCCAATTTACTGTATTCTGTTGGATGTCTGCTCATTTCAATGGGGTCGCAATGGTGTTGCTGTGGGCGTTACTCACCATGACGACGCCCCCAGACTGCTCTGCTGTGCACATGCTCATTATGGGTGCCATGCCAATGGTGGTGCCCTGGAAGTATACACCGCTGTAGAGGGACACCATCATTGAGGGTTATTCATCAGGACAGCCCCCCCCCACCCCAACCATCCAGGCCACACCCACATGGATTGAAGCGAGGTCACCTGACAAGCTGGGCGTTGTCATGAGGCCTCTGGGGCAGCAGCTTCAGCTTCCTCCAGTCCAGGAACTCGTGCAGCGTGGTGAAGGGGTCCTGCGTGACAGAGCAGCGGTCTGCGTCGCTCCACACCTCCAGTCCCACCAGGGCCACGCGGATGTTGAGGGCCCTGTAAAACTGCGAGGGGAGCAGACAGCCAGACTCAATGAGTGATGATGCAGCTGAAAAGCCATTGATTGAGCCAAACACATCCAGCCAAACCAAAATATCTCTATATTCATCCAGCCACCGAAACATTGTTAAATCCATCCACCCACCCATTCATCCATTCATCCATCCATCCAAGCACAGAACATCTCTCATTTCATCCATCCATAAAAATATTTGTCCAAGTTAATAAAGGGCCCTGGGGCCTGTTTCACGAAGCAAGATTTCTTGCTCAGCCAGACAACTTGTCGGATTTAAGGTATACTTACATTTAGCCCAGACGACGTTAAATCTGACAAGTTAACTGGCTAAGTAAGAAATCCTGCTTTGTGATACAGGCCCCTGATGCAGGCGACGTGAAAATAAGATCCCATAAGATTTAAAAACTCAGCAATCAGTAGGCCAGCAATGGACGGAGGAGAGCATCTGCGCCGGCGACCAGGGATACCTTGTCCACGTAATTGGCGATCTCAGCCAGCCTCTGCTTCACCTTCTCCACGTCCTTCCCGTGCTTCTGAAACTGATGATTGGAAATGGTTTAGTGGCCCAGAGAGCCCCTCGGCATCACGCGCATTCAGGAGCCCCTAAACGAAGACGCGGTATTAAAAAAAACATGTGCCGGCACACAGCGTGCCCCCACCCGCCCCATCTAGACGTTACGGATTCATCCACCTATGCGCACAGACAGCGTAATTTGTCAAATGTGATGTCGCAGCGTTAGAAAAAACCACTGAAGCCGGTTTCAGACGTTCATGGGGATATTTGAGCTCCGGCTGGCCCGGAGTACAAACATTTCAAGCGGGATGATTGCGGAAAAGTGAATGGAGGGAGTTTGAAAAAAACCAGGAGGACTGCAGGACCTCGGAAAACACACCAGCGGATCATAATCCAGCTGGATCGTTTTCCACCGACGACTTCCTCTGCGCCCTTTGAGGTCTGGATGGCATTTTCTGGTGTTCGGAGGCCGAGGAACCAGCTGTGAAGGGATTTCCGCTAACGAGCCCAATTGGAATGAGGACGCCAGAAGCGGAAAGCGAATCCGACGGCCTGCAGGGGGCACCATTTCACACACAAGTCTTCATGTAGGGACTTGGCTGCTCAGGTCATCAATATGTGATGGTATGCGCATCGTTGGAGGGAAAGCGGCTTACCCAGGGACAATGAATGCCCACGTGGCACCCTAGGCAAGCTTCACCACCAGTGCCACCATCCAAGACAAAGTGGAACTGGCTTGCTATGTCGATACTCCCTCAGGAGACCGCATCCTAGGTGGCTACCTGTGTCACCTAATGGGTTGACTGGCACTGGGCTTACTCCCAGTTTAAAGCACCATAAGCAGGCTATTTTAGTCACATAGAAAAGTGTGAAAATGACCTAAGCTGGCTTCCTCGAAAGCATCAAGCGGCCACCTAATTAGCATGATAATGTAGCACTCGCAGGCAGTGCCCCCCCGGGGCAGGACGGACCTGCGCGCCCTGGCCATGACCGTCCCTTCACACCCCCAACAGCTCTGGCCCCACCTTTATGGTCCCACGGCCTCCACCCTCCATCCATCCACACCCCCCTGGCTACGACCTTCATTTCATCATCCCAGAGCGGCAAGTCCTCCTTCATGGTCCCGCATCCTTGACCAGAGTTTATTCCACCATAACACAACTGCTCCCCTAGGGGGCGCTGCTCCCCCGCCCCCCCATTCCCTCCCACTCAATGCAGTTGTCCCCGCTGACTCTATACTGTGATGAAAAAGCCTTCTGGTCATACCCCCCCCCACAAGGTGCTTGGCTGATGGGGGTTTTGAAGGTCATGGACTCTCTAACACGCTACTTGAGATTCCCAAGCGGGACACAGGCACTGCACCCCCACAGCAAGGAACGTCAGCGGCGAGGACGACGGGTCACGCTTCGATCGCTGTTACACGGCCAGCACATGGGGAAGCTCTATGTGGTACCTCTCTGTTATCAGCCACGATGATCAACTCCACGTACTTGGTGGTCCTCTGCACGTGCCTCTTGTGCTGCAGACAAAGAAAGGCCCGACAGTGAAGCCGCTCCGGAGTATGAGAACATCTTCACTTGCTGAAAAAGGGGCCGTCTAAAACAGCCACACCTCTCTCCTCCGCAGCCTCTTCCGGGCAGGTTTACGTGCTCCCCGAACAATACCTGACTGAAGGAGGAATGGCTAAGCGTAACTGCGGCAACGGAGTATTCATGTATCTTTCAGAAGCATTTTCCCATTGTTTATAAGCACATTGTCATTTAATGAACAAAGAGGGAACATGAGAAGCATAGCAGCACAGAAGCAAAGTGCTCGCTCTTTGTTATGATTATTTTTACGCTCCTTCTGATTATCTTCATCAAGAAAAAAAGTGCCCATCACTGGCTGCCCATTAAAATACACTTAAGCCGTCAGTGGTCTAAATATCCCACTGCTGTAATGTCTTATCCTTCTATTCCTGAATTATGAATAGTATGTCCATGAAAAATTGTAGTGATTCTGGCAGGTATGGGCTCAGGCTTCAAAGAGCGGTAATATGCTCAAACATGGAAAGGAGGGTTTTAAACATGGCGGCCATGTTTTGAGTGATGGACCCATAAAGTCTCTGCTATAGGGGGAATCGCAGGGTTCCCAAAATTCCGGTCCTGGAGCATCAGGCTGCAACACAGTTTGCAGATTTCCCTGCTCAAACTCACCTTACTCAGCCCAACAGTCAATTGCTTTAGTGGGTGTGTTTGAGCAGGGAAATCTGCAAACTGTGGTGCAGACCGGCCCTCTGGGATGAGATTTTGGCAACCCTGCTTTATGGATTATAGAGCCAGTGCAGTCCAGACCACAGGGTCCCATGCTACACTCATCTCATCTCCCAAATATTACCACCCTACCATCCTTGTCTCTGTTCCCCTCATCTCTACTTTCACAGAATGTGTGGCCTCATTGATGCCTTAAAGCCATTTTTTAGATGAGCACCACTGTAAGACATCAGCGATCCATTAATAATGCCTGGGGCACACATCACAATGTCTTATCTGAGTGCGCTCAGAGCAATCTGCAACAATGCATTGTGGGTAGGTGGAACAACATGATCATTATAATCTGGGTCATGTGAATGTACGTCTGACTGAACATTTGGAGCCTTGCCACAGCATTATTCATCAAACTATTCCTTAACTAACCTTAATTACACTTTAATTGCTAATTGCTTCATTTGGAAACCATTTCTCGTAGCAAATTGGTTAAAAGATTACATGTTGGCAGGCTCATAATTAGTACTTACCTATTGATAATAAGATAAATTATTAAATGCTGGTGCATAGAGAGGATGAAAAAGAGGAAGGATATGAAAAAGAGCAGCAATCTGACTGAGACGAGACCAGGAGAACATTTTCAGTTTGACTTGAATAGAAGATGGACACTGGTTGCTAATCTTTAGCACTTGCGGGGGGGGTGTCTCTCTCTAACTAGTTGACCTTCTGAGAATCTTAGTTCGGTAGTTTCTGGTACCTTATTGCATTTATGGGCGACAGTCTCTGGCAGGGAGTTTTTTCACAGCAGCACTGGACATCGCTTTTTGTGACTCAAGCAGAACTTGTCAACATGCCCTTGAAGGGCTTCACATAGAAGTCCAGTAGCTGTACAATTGTAAGCTAAGTACAGTCAGCGCCATTGGATAAAAAAAGTTTGGTGACTAATGATAATTATAATGGACTCAAAACTAGGTGTACCTTTGAGCTATGGGACTGCCTACTCATGCAAGTGCTATGGGGACAAACCGCTCGCCATTAAAGGCAGTCACTTGGTCTTCATTAATGCTGGGTCTCCACCCAAGGAATGCTGTGTTCCTCTCATTCCTTTTGCTATTCTGCCTCAGAATACAAGGCCTTCAGTTATCTACAGTACATAGAACCAAGCGACCAAAGAGGTTGCTTGGTTTATCTCCACCCGAATCTTAGCACATCAACATCCCACGCACAGAACTTTATGCAGGTGTTCCTATGAACATGACCTTTCTTTCGGGTGGGACTTTGGAGGTGTTCCCAACCCAAGCAAAGTGCAATGTCATCAGATAAGAGCCAGCGAGATATGGTACGCAAACAGTCTGAGAGATACTTCCCGAGTGATCAAGTACAGCACATTCTGAAGAGTGTCATAAATCATGGCCATTACCGTCGCGGAAATGTGCTGATGGCGTCGCGCTCTTGTCGGGATACATTAGCGAGGGGGGGGGGGGGCGCGGTGAATAATCACGAGCCACTTTAACAATGCTCGATTTCACATGCCGCTCGCAAAAAACACGTACCAGTATGATGACGAGGGTCCGCTTAACCTCTACTGCGCTTATGAACTTTGCCATGTGATACAGGAAATGAGACAGCCGTCATTTCATGTTAAGAAAAAGACCCCCAGGAGCCGGAGATCCAGGTGATATACAGTACAAAAGCCTTGATGAAGGAGATCGCCGGCGTGTCCGTAAGGTCTAGGTGAATGAGCCGGCTGGTTCTCTCACACTGTAATGTCTTTTCATCCCACTTAGACCGAGAAATCTTTACAAAATCGGGCACGTCTGCTCTGCAAGGCCTCTTTATAATTCATCAGAGTTTCTAAGCGCAATGAACAGAGAAATATACCAGAGGATGAAGCAAGCCCTGAGCAGCCCCTGTGTCTGAATCTTGGATCCTCACTGTGACTTAGAACATTTTCTCCTTTGCTCATTAATTTTTTTTCACGTGTTTTCTTTCCAAGCTGACCCTGAAATTTCCCTTATTTTTTGTATGGGAAACAAAAAAAAAAATCCTTTCCCAGCGACGATAAAGAGTAGGTCACTAATGAGGCTCTTATAAAATGAATCATCCAAACCTTTCTACTACAGCTATACTCCAAATGTAACTCTGTAAAATCTTTCTCATCATTATTCTTCAGATTTTATACACCTTTTGAAATACAGTATGATATGTCGGGAAATCAAATTCCTAATTGTTTTTTTATCAACAATCCTGTTTGTTTTACTCATGTACTGGAAAGGAATACGCAGAACTAAATGATCAGACATCACTGAGAGACGATCTTCATTCGCAGTTTACAATATTCATGTTGCTTATAAGTGTTTATGTAGTATTATACCAGATTACTGAAGAGCTTTGCAGTGGAGATGGAGGGTGGAGATTTGGCTGTAAAGTTTTTTAAATGAAAATATTACTTTTCTGACCATGGGATCTTTTATATCTTCTGCAACAGGCTTGGTGCCACTGGGACATTTTGTAAGTGTTTGTACTAGTTTGCATTGGTCGACTCCAGCAGTATCTGATCCGGTTGCTTACCCTGGTGCTGAATGCCTGGAAGAGGCTGCCCGTCGAGTCCAGGGTGACGTGCGAAATGTTGAGTCCGTGGCCGCAGCCGCCAGAGGCCAAGGTCAGGTTTTCCGCTCGGTAAATCTGGTGAGTTGCATTGCGAGGCCCGAATGCCGGCTCCAGGATGAAGGTCTTATCTTCAAGAGCAATGAAGCCCCTGGGAAGGGAGGGGCTTGGTGACACAGAGGCAGCCTCAGATGGAGGGTCGGTGTGGATGCTTACGGTCACACTTGACCGAATGAGATGCTCATCAGTAGCTAATGCCTCAAACTTCAACCTCTACAAAGTAACAATAATTCACCTGTGTGACCAAAATTGCTTTCACAGGAGAACAAGTTGGGTTAAATTTAAATTCCACAACATATATGTCCTGTCAAAACGATTAGTACCATCTTCTGTTTTACTCATGAATAATAATTAGGCCAAATTCTTTTAGAGTTTCAAGGTAGGTTTCAAAACGTTAACCAGAATAGATACATATTATGCGCTACATTTGTGAGGTGTATTCGCTGTACAAAAACCTAACACTGTAGTATGGGCCTCTTCTTGTCTCCTCCTCATAGATCACTTTGAGATTCATGTTTGAGATGCTTTGTCAATGTCCTGTGCTTCTACGGAACTTCTCTCACGGACAAAGCTTGCATTAGTGAAAGGACTAAAGCGAGCAAGAGCATAATCCAGGATATTCATGACAGACTGACTGGCCCAGGTCTTAGTGAAACCTCACAAAATACTTAAAACCTCATAAACTTTCAGTAAAACCCCAAAGGTCCAATTGTGGCCAACCAAAACTTGAAGCAATTTGCTTTGGCGGTCAAGCTAAGCTTTGCAGTTCTTGTTTAAGTAGATATCTACATCTATCTGTCCAGGAGTTTTAAAATAAGGTTACAGAAAGCTAAGAAAACCGCCAGCATCCAAGGAAAGCCTGATAATGACCAGAATCACTTCTTGGAGGGCAAATGCATCTATTGGCCGAATTGCAATGAAACTCCTCACGATGTCCAGCCATATTTTCTGGGAAATTATTACTGGCTTGACTCAACCAGCTGTTCCTCATCATTACATTTATTACAAGGTTACAGCCCATATAATAAATTAAGTGTTTCTCGTCGCATCATTTAAATAGCGCTCTGGCTGCTGCATCTTGGGATGTCGACTTGGCTAAACTGCAGTTTCAAAGGGATCGTTAGGAGAGGTTAATGCTCATATGAAAAGCAGGTGAGGAACTTGTACAGGCATCAAAATAAAAGCAGAGAAGTGAAATCGGACCCCTTCTGTGGATTATTTAAGCAGCAAATGTGTTAAGACCACTTTGGTCTAGCATAAAACAGCTCTCGACATGTCAGGCACTATGTCAGCTGTCTTCTGTCTCTCGGAGCCTTTCCCCAAACTGACCTGAGACCAGCACAGGCACTGAGGCTGACATCTGAATGGGAGTGCCCGTGAACCTTGCCATGATAGTAGCAATTCACCTGAAAAAAAGACAAAGCACATGAATTTAATGTACCTGTGTAAGTGATGACCAATCAGATTGTAGGGAAGGTGGGTCCCAGCAAGTTGATGAGGGAGAACCAAGACATCTGATTGGTTGGTCCCACCTCCTCTAGTTGCTTGGACTCACTTCCTCTACAATCTGATTGGTTATCTCTCTGAACCAATCATTCTTCAATCTGTCCTCACAACAATTTTGTGTAAGTAAAACTCCTGCGAGCTTCCAATTCATTTATGTGTCCTCTCACGAGATTTGAACCCATGACTGACCTTTTGCATTGTTAGCACAACACTTTAGTTCATACTCTGCTACATCTAGAGCCTGTGTTGTCTTTCCATCTGAGTCAGGGGCTGTTTCTCCACAGTAAGGAGACCGGGAGCCCTGACCAATAGTGTCACCACCATTTCCGCCTTTCTGCAACATCTCTACAATGGCTTTCTAGCTACCCTAATTGAAACAACGATACTAGACAAAGGTCTTAGTTTCACTGACTTGTAAGTCAGTAAAATTAAACGTGCCAAAAAGCCCCTGGAGCAAATGTCCTGGAAAGATCTCGGACATGTGGTGACCAGACATATTTTTGAGCTGGAATATCAGTTGCTGAAGCTTTGGCATGAGCTCATGAGAAACAAAAATGGATAAAGTCCCATTAAACATGACAAGAAGGATTTACACGGACACATACTGCGCTGCTTTTTGAGACGGTAAGGGACCAAATTTCACAACCGAGATTTTTCCAGCAAGTGACGGATATGGGCCAGCACATCATAACACTTTTTCAGGATTGCCCCGTTGCCTTTTAAACACCAGTATAAACGGAAAAAAGTTTAGATGCATCTGTTAAGAAGGAATGAAGCAGAATGTCTCTGCAGCAGTGGATGGCGATCGAAACTGACACCAAGTAGTGTGACAAACTTTGTGGTGTCGTGGTTAAACTCTTTACCACGCGTGGGAGGATTTATGCCGCCAGAGTTCTCAGAGGAGAATCAGGCAGTTTGTCGGACGCCCCTTACTGGGGGCATGTGTTTAACATAAAATGTTTCGTGCCAAAAGTTAGGACATGAAAGGTCATAAAGCATGTTAAGTGAAAGGAAGGACTGTAAGTGCACGAGATGATATATCTACTCTTACAATTTGCTGCGGCTGTCGAAAACCCTCCACTCTGGTTAATATTTGAAGTTTTTTGTCCTTGCCAGGACACCATAAATAAAGCATGTTATCCCTCCCTTAATGAGGACTAGGTTGACTAAGCATGGCACTCACACCAGGAGCTGGAGCTGCTCTACCTTTCTTGGGGCTGAGCGTGTTTGCTTGGTCCGCCACTAGTGCTAAGAGTGCCTGTAAATCACGGTGCATCACTCCTAAACCCCAGCACTACTGAGCGACCCGCCTTAGCGCATCACACACCTAAATCAGCGCACCGCGTTTGCATACAGTGGGTCAGTGACGTTCTGTATGTCGGACAGAAGGGACAAATTGTTGTTCATTGTTTCCAGAAGCACAATTTCTCTCCTACTCTTCTGTCTGGATATGGAGCATCAATCTTTTTGTGTGTTTTAATGGCTCTGAAATTGTGTATGCATTGTCTCCCCACAAAGGGAGAAAGCTTTTCCTTCTCTATTTATTTTAAAAGATATTTTAGCCTCCAGATGTCCCCCAAGGCCATGACAGGGAAACATTTTTGTTCCAACAGGGCATGCAAAAGCCACAACAGGCTGCACCCTACTGTTAACGAACGCAAATGTGATCCACAAACATTTACTTAGATTACAAGGTAGCTTTTGTTTTGTGAAAACTGAGGAAATCAATAACAATAGGAAAATATTTGCAAACTAGGAATCTGATCTGGCCTGTCTTCTAGCTTTGTTTGCTACAGCGCGTCTTGGAACCCTGAAAAGTCCGAACAGCCTACTTATCAACTCATTTTTCCCCAACTCCGATGTATACAGCTGCGTTCGAGTCGAACTGTGAATTCATCTGGAACGCCGACTTACCGTATCGTTCAGAGCAGTAGTGACAGAGCTTCCATTGTACAGATAGTGTGTTTCCGTGTAATGGTGTGCAAAGAGTCCCCTGCAAGAGATGTAAATCAAAAAAAAGAAGTGATTAAACCCAAAGTTACTTAGAAGCCAACGTTTCTAAATGATTGCATTTTTTTTTTAAAAAAAAAGCTAAATGTGATGACCTTGTTCAGAGATTTATCTTTTTTTTCTACAGTTGGCCAAGAATATTTGATCCAGATGATAGTGATTGGCTTCTTAAACTAAAACATTCACATCTAGGGGCTACATATCACATTAAGAAGCCAATCTAATAAGCTAAAAACTTGCTTTTTCTTATCCCAGGAGTCATTCAAATTTTCAAAGAGATGGCAAAATGTCTATACATAGATTTAAATTGTAAAACTGGGTAGTCAGAGGGGGATCAGAATTTCCAAAAATCTGGGTAAAAATAAGTGATCTGAAGTTATATCTGCCTGAAAGTAATTCTCTTTGACTCTCAGCTTCACAAACGACGTGTGTTGTGTGTGCGAGATAGGATGTTTTAGAACAGTGCTTTTCAATCCGGGCTCCATAGGACAGTCGATGTGGGTCCGCACACATTTGGTACATTTTGTAAAAACAAAATGGCTGCATCATCAGCTGATTCATCCAATGCAGAAAGTACAAAAGGGGGCTTAGGAGGACGGTTAGGGGCCCAAATTATTCAAGGGGAATACCGGGGGCGCGCCCCCACGGGGGGGCGGGGGCGGGGGGGGGGGGGGTGGGTGGGGGTGGGAGGGTGGTGGTGGGCGGGCCCGGGGGAGGGGCGGCGGGAGG
>JAODLD010000047.1:5991423-6003901 GCA_026781065.1 Mormyrops boulengeri | reverse complement strand
TGACTAGCAAAACTAGCATCTCTCTGCAGCTGGGTGGCCGGGCACCATAACCAACCTTAACAGTCGGCCTCGTCACCATTAAATCAGAAATCGCTGGCCTTTTTGTCCACGTTATTGTAGGAGCGACTCAGCCAATAAGGAATGGGGATGACGTCTCCTCTTCACGTCGAGATTTAGGCGAGTTGCACGTCCCACGTGGAGACAGCGGTGTGTGTCTCCGGAGGACCCCCGGAGACTCAGGGCTACCTTGCGGCCCCTGGTTTGCACATTAATCTGTCACCTTGGTGAACATACCAGGAAATATGGCACTGGGCGGAAGTGGGAATGAGAGATGGCAGGCTTTTCCGCCGGGAGGGACTGATTCACGCAGCTGGCCTGTCACGCCCCGTCCCTTTCCTGTGAAGACAGTACCAGAGGGTGCCGGTCCAATGCTTTTCCAACAGCCACCCACTCCGCCCTGCCCAACCCTCCCGGTCAAATGTGCAGCTTCCCCCCACCCGACACACAGAGACACACTTTTCCACACTGACTCCACCATCCCCGTTCTCGGAGGGGGGGCATTTAACCCTCCCCACCCCGCTGAACGTCTCTAGCAGTCCATTTAAGAACCAGTTCATAATCTCCATTCCAGGGTGGTTCTGTAGAGAAGGTTTCAGCACCCATGTCGACAGCAAAGAGAAAGGATCGTCTCTCTAAGCGTCAGGAAACAAGCCCTCCTTCTTCCGAAGTATCAAATTAGGCCAAACTGTATTCGGAGTCTATCGGTCGAAACATAAATATTAATCAATATATAAATAACCAACTCTTAATAGCACTCACTTTGTATTACCACTTCTACAGAGTTCTAGTCGATTTCCCTCACAGAAAACACTTTCGATGCGGTACTATGGTCACCGTCTCTGGCTGTTGCCCCAAAGTGATGTGGGAACGTCTTCCTCTCCTCTTGTCAGCAGGCTGACACGGTTTCTCTTCTCCCCGCACGCCGGCCTGCATCTGCCTGATACGGGAGGCTGGCTTCCTCTTTCAGCCCGGACCTTTCGGCCAGAGGTCAACGGGGTCAGCCGCCGAGGCATTGTGGTTAACAGGATGTAGGTCAAGAAGACGGAGGGCCCATTTCCTGTCGCGGTGGGTAGGCTGACTCAGGGGCAACTTCAGAACTGCTCTGTCTGTGTGGAAATGGTGACTGCATACACCCCCCCCCCCCCAACCCCTGCTCCGCCATCCCTGGAGCCGTGCCCAAGAGGTCGACGATCTCCGCACAGCGCTTGCATCCAGCACACACAGGAAACCTTTTCTGCTTAAGCCACTGCTGCTACTTTCCCATGGCCCATGCCGATCTAAAAGCTTCGGTTTGGGTCTGGGAAGCCCTCAGGGTCCCATGGAGCTGCCGCCCTGCGTTTGGTGATGCTCCGCGGGGTCAGAAACGTCCGCGGCCTGAACATAACAGCCTCTCTGACGAAGCAGGGCAA
The DNA here is from genome assembly GCA_026781065.1 of Mormyrops boulengeri. Classification (NCBI taxonomy): domain Eukaryota; kingdom Metazoa; phylum Chordata; class Actinopteri; order Osteoglossiformes; family Mormyridae; genus Mormyrops; species Mormyrops boulengeri. The sequence goes on along the minus strand of JAODLD010000047.1, from coordinate 6,002,432 downwards.
TGGGACAAACAAGAACTGGAATCGTGTCCAACGGGCTGTCAGGTCCAATCCTACATGGGGAGCTGCTGTTATACCTTTGAGGAGTATCCATGATTCGAGTTATATTATGAAATATCCAGCTGTCTGCTGTGAATGGGGGAGGGACTGTGGAAACCTCTAAGGCAGCTGAGAAATGTTGACTCATCAGAAAGCTGTACGCCCTTTTCCCTGGTCTACAGTAAAACAGCAACAGCAACATCGAGCAACATTTCAGCAAGACGGTTTGCTCATGATGTTTTTCCCATTATCTGAAGTTCTCCATACAAAACTACTTGGGCATCAGATGTCAGAATCAGCATTCTGGGTAAATATCTAAGGTCTTAACTTGCATTTCGGGGAAATGATACCTAGATATCTCAGGACCTCAGCCATTAAACCTCTCAGGGCCTTGGTCTAACATTTCTAGGGTTGCCCGTAATATGGATATCAGGATCCGGCCTTGTCTGTCATTTCCCTGTTAGGCCAGCTGGTGGGTTCGAGGCTGGCTAGAGTGCAGCCTCACCAGTATGAATGTTTTTTGGTGCCTTTGATTGAGTTTGCCCTAAGTTATGTCCTTGTATTCATCTCAGTTTTCTTTTGTTGCTTACAGTCATACTGCTATGCCCGCTATTATGGAATCTTGGCGGCTAAAACCGAAGATCACTAGGGAGATACAGAACGGGATGGCCAGCGCCACCAGCTGGCCAAACAGGGAAATGACGGTCAAAGTTGGGACGGATCCTGACAATGGATCTGTGCCCCAAGATACAGTGGCATCCTGTCCAGGGTGTTTCCTGTCCTCTGTTTCCTATGATGGACGCCAATCTCGCAGCAACACTGTGCTGGATAAGATTTGATGGGAAATGGAGTGAAATCATACGTGATCGGTAGCGTAAGACACTTAAAGTGTGAAAGACTTTGAGAAAAGCGTAAGAACATAACGAGGGGTACTGGAGAAAAAGAGGATATCTTTCCAGGTTTAATCTGTTTATAACGTTTACGAATCTGGAGACGTTATTGGTATTCAGAAGGAGAAGAAAGAAGGCAGCGAGACCGACTCTCCGGGAGACGTTTTACACAGCGACAGCTTCTGGAGGAGAAAATTGAACATAATACATCATTAACATTTATGGTCCAGCAGGATCCAAGGCGGAGACAAAAAAAAAGAAAATGAAAAAAAAAAACATTTTAATATTTCCTCAGCATTCAGTTTGGCCCACAGCAATAACAAACGTGTCTGCAGAACATTGTGCAAAACCTGTATTTGTGCAGCAAAGTAAAGACCTTGAATTTATTGTCGGACGGGTTTTATTTGAAGGGCATTTTTTCTTTCAGATGAACATATTGGAAAACCGGGAATAACATTTCGGTAGGTCCTTTAAATTACTCACTGGTTAATACCAGATTTATCTGAAGGTGCATGCATATCCAGTTTCGGTGATGTTTCGCACTCTTCAATATGGCCAAGATTATTTACTGAAGTGTTCCAAGCCCCATGTCGCACTCTAGGGTCCAACAGCGAGTCCCCTCTTCGGATTTGAAGCCGCAGCCTGCGAATCTGCAGTCCAGCTCCATAACGACTTGGCCACCTGCTGCCCATATGGAGCTGGGAGCCGGCTGATTATGTTAATTACAGGAAGTGAGGCGCGTGCTGGCGACAGTGCTCGCCCTGCGTCCCTGTCGGGGCTCTGCTGCCAGCAATCGCAGTCTGTGGTTTTTCATAGCGCCAATGGTGGAGGCTGTGGTGGCTCACAGCTAATAGCCCCCGCGGGCGTCGGGTTGGGGGGGTGTCAAAAAAAGTCACCGAACCTCGCAATTCGTGGCATCAGACCCTATGGAGTTCTTGCTGAAAACAGGTAGAGAGAGGGACAGGTAAAGAGCAAGTGTGACTGGTGGGGGGCTCTTTTCAGATGGTGAGGAGCGTCAGACAATCCTGGGGCCGGCTGTTGGACCTGTGGCAGCGGGGGCAAATTCTCTGCCTGCATCCTGGACAACGCCGTCACACCAAGATGGTCTGACATCCTGCAGACGTTGATAAACTCTTTCCAAGGGCACTCGGTGACTTTGAGCGCCTCGTAATTAAGAAGGAATGTTGAGAGGCAAAAACTGCCTTATTAATTATGGCTCTAAGCTGGGAAGTAATTGACGCTAGTGAGCGTGAGTGATTCCAAAATGGGAAGCTCGTTCACTTAATGCAATTGGAACCTCTGTGGGGAGGTGGCGGCGACGGCCTACTTCACTGAGGGGAACTTTGGTTCCAGTCTCCTCTTTCATCACCGAGGGGGTGGGGGGGGTCCCCATTGCAAGACTCCCTCCCCATTCCCCAACTCAGGGGAAACAAGGGTCATCAGTGTCTGCTGTGAAAGGGTGTTGCCCAATCAACAGCCACGGAGCAGGGGGTCAAAGGTGAAGAGAGATGGAGGTGTTGTGGGCCGCTCTGCAATGCATCACAGACATAAAGTTGGGGGAAATCTTCTTTTCCCAGGCTGCCTGGGAGCCTCCTCGCTGCAGAGGCCCAACTCAAGGCTACGCGGTTAGCGTTTAATCTGTCTGCTGGCCCTTTAAGAGCTTTTTGGGGTGAAAAGTAATAGAGGTTGGCAGGGTGGGACTGCCGCATTAGGCCCACACTGGTCTGGGTCTCTTTCCCCCAGCTTGACAGGCAGGGTCTAGTACCGTCTGTGGACGCAGTCCTAACGAGCATCCGTCTCCGAGGCGGTAATGAGGGCGCGGCCGTCACGGCACAGATCTGGCAATCCAGGGAATGTCAGCACTTTGGACGAACCCCTCGCTCCGTTCCGCCACACCCCGGGAGGTCGTAACCATAGGAACGCTCACCTCTGCTGGCACAGATGTTCCGCACCCCTGGTAGGCCTTGCTTTCACTTTCAATTTGTTTTGACAACCTGAAAATATCCACCATTCCTAAGAAAACAAATGGAGATTTCTCAGTTTTTTTCTGTAGACCTGCTGTCACTGTGCCGGTCACATACCGGCTTTTGACCAACAAGGGAGGACCACGGTTAGGACGCTTCTGTGTGAGGAGCCCAGCCTATTCCAAAAGGTCCACTAAAAAGTTCAAACACTCACGAACAAACAGTGATCGTTTTTAGACAGTCCCTCAAGCCCAGTTACACAGGTGTGCACTTACTGATTTTTTAGGGGTCTGGGACTTTGAGAAATGTGACGACAATGAACTGGGCTGGTTGGCCATTAATAACATGAGGTTTCTCCTGGAGGAATGCTTCCCGACACCAGCTTATTCGGCACATTCTTCTCAGCTCTCCCAATCCTCAAGCGGATTCCCATCCCTGGACTTTCGGGCCGTGTGCTTTAAACCTCAAGATTAATGCAAGTGTAACTTCAATGGAAGGAGAGAGGAGCGAAATGTACAGACATGCAAATTTTAATAACACTCGCAAAAAAAGAAAAACATAAGCACATGAATCATGGGTCTGGGTCTACGCTGGGTTGGGCGTTGCTAAGGGCGACATGTTAGCTGAACATTTTGACTGGCCAATCTCTCCGCTTTTCCATGATGGATACACCAGTATCTGCCAAAGAATAATGTGATACATGCAATCCAACCCCCGCCCTCCCCAGGGATATATGTGGCTGATCCATAAAAATGGAAGACTTGAACCAGGAAGCTGAATAAGGTCAATGGGCCCCAGTCAGATGGGACACAGGAACAGGCAACAATGTTTGTTGGAGACATTATATCTCCATTGGCTCAGGTTGTGATGACAGCTTGTTGTGTCCTGGGCAAATCCACCTTCTGGCTTTAAATTTGGAATAGCTCCCTAATCCCCCTAAAACTTCAAGAAGCACCTCATTTCTGCCCAGCATGCCCCATCTCCTAGCTGTCTAGCCTAAGTGCCTTCCTCAACAAAGGCTACCTCTGCCACAGACACTCCAGACATCATCGGGTCCCTCAAAAGGGAGCACCGCAAATTTCATTGGATATTCACCACCCCAAACTGGAATTAAATGACGACAACGAAACCAGAGCAGGTTGACAGAATAGCCAGTTCCTTGAGTGGAAGTTGCACGCCATTACAACCTGGCCGCAGACTCCAAGTTCTTAGCCAGCGAGTGAAGGGCATTTCAGGTCTGATAGTTGCCCTCAAATGTGCCTGTCTGGGGGCCTAACTTCAGCTAGAGGACTAAACATCCAGGATCAATCACAAACTTCTAAATGAAAAATGGGGGGAGGGACTGTTTCATCTGCCTCAAAGCCTCTGTCAGCCTCTGTAAAATTAATGAATCAAACAAATATTGTCATTAACATTGTCTGTTTTTTTTTCCTATTTTGTCCTATTCCAGATGTAAAAAAAGAAAAGATTAAGTCATTGTGTGTGTAAAAAAGATTTTCCACGTTGTTTAAACGATTCCCCGCTGAAGTAAGGATCATCCCTGCCGAGCTAAACCTTCTCAGGCCTATGGTTTCAATTTTTCCAGTTTTCATCTGACAGCTTTTGCGCCCCCCCCAACCCAACCCCCCACCAAACATTTGGCTGTGTTTTCACAACTGGTGTAAATCAGCCATACGGAGCTGCCCGCCAACACTGCCCGTCCGCCGGCCCCGCATCCGACGCACGTGAGTCTGCACCAGGCCGCCCCCCTCCGGGTCAGCCCCCTGTGCCGCTAATGGCATACCAGCCCATCTTTGCTGGGGAACCTTGGCCCACATTCTTTCCAGAACACGTTTCTGGCACAAGATATATAGTATATGAATCAGAAATACCTTTTTTTTGTAATTATGTCTGCATCGGGAAATGCAATCTGGTCTCTGAGCTTCAAATGATTCTTTCCTTGTGTTTCTTTCTTTTTTTTTTACCAGATTTTATTTTGGATTTTTATTAAAATCTTTGAAGTAAAAAGAAATGAAATCTAAATCCATGACAGTGATTTTTTTCCCTGCACGCTGAGAAAAAGAAAATCGAATTATAGTCAGTCGGATGTTTCAGTGTAAGGACACGCCGTCGTGGTGTTTTTGAGGGGGTTTTGTCTGCGGTGAAGTGCCCCTGCTTCGTTCCCTGTGCTTCCGGGAAACCCTGTAGCAGCTACAGAAGATGGAGGCATGAATGAATAGATGTAGCATCTTGACCTAAGAATGGAGTGTGTACATACTGTTCAATGACGATCAAAAACCCGTAATTTGCCTTGAAAGGAAGTTCTCAAAGGAAGGAAACAGATCATCACTTTGCAAGTCACTTTAATTAATGGCACATTAACTGCTTGAATGCATGAGCGTGAAGTTGCTTCTCAAACATGATCTTAGAGGAGAAACACTGGTTCTGTTGTGGGGTCTCAGGAGCAATAACAGATTTAAACATCCTGATGCTTTTTTATTTGCTCTTTCATCAGGCCATTGACATTTAAATTTACATGATTTAGCAGACACTTTTGTCCAAAGCGACATACAAGTGAGGCAAACATTTATGCTGTCAAGAAGTCTGGGCAGCAGCAAGGTTAATGTAACTTCGCTAGTGCAGCTAGGCTAGTGTAGCTAGGCTAATTCAGCTAAGCTAGTGTAGCTAGGTTAATGTTTCTTTGCTAGTGCAGCTAGGCTAGTGTAGTTAAGTTAATGTTTCTTTGCTAGTGTAGCTAGGTTAATGTTTCTTTGCTAGTGTAGCTAGGTTAATGTTTCTTTGCTAGTGTAGCTAGGTTAATGTAGCTTCACTAGTGCAGCTAGGCTAGTGCACCAGGCTAGTGCAGCTTGGCTGAGCTTCCTATGAAAGCCCAGATATGATTGTAAGCAGTACTGAAGCAAGAGCTACACAGCATCTTCTAAACAAAGTGAGAACCCAATTTAATTTATTGAAGGACCGTCCTTTGTGGCAGTTGAGCCCGTGGAACCAATGTAAGGTGGTTGAAATTAACATCAAATATGGGGGGGAGATCATTCATGACAGGAGGTAGAGTTGGTCACAATGATCTGAATGTTCCATCATCATGCAGCTGCTTTGTCAACACATCATGTGACATTAGTGCAGACTGACCCCCTCCCCAGAACTCAACTATGGATTAGAGATCCAGGGTTAGTTCCTACCTGTAACATGATCTGTCGTGGGCGAGTGCACGGATAACTTTACTGCCTTTAGCTACGCGTCTCAACTAATTAGAAAATGACTCTAAAAAGCAGAGAGTAAAAAGGGCTTTCAGAATCACAGCCGGCGAGAAGGAAACCTCTGGAGGTAACGCCTCGACATCCAGAAAGGTTTGTGAAACTTTGACATGGAAATAAGAGACACATCAAACGGGAGGCGAATGTCAGACACCTCCTGTCATCTCTCACTCTGCGAGTCACTTAAAAAAAAGGTGATTTGGAGGGAACTGAAACACGGGTGGTACTTATGGAGTCTGACAGGGGAGATCTGATGTGAGGGCTAGGTACCACTGCTGATGTTGCACAGAATAACTTCTGGAAGGTTCTGAGCTTGAACCTGAGTGGAAACAGACGCTGGCTTTGGTGTGGGTACCACTTCCATGAAATGTGAGTCCCAGAGAGTCCTCTCTACTCCCAGCATGCTGGTTCATGGATCTCGCTTGGTTGTTTGAGCTAGGAGATGGCTTTGTAATTCCGCAAGAGTCGCACCGCTGGGACAGCCTGAGGGCGCAACGGTCTTTGAAGGACATGTTGATGGACTCCTCCGACCGAGCCAAACCTCAAATGCTGCAACACCAACACTCCCCCCCACACACACACACATTTCCTCCCATGTTGGTCTGGCCAAAAAAGCAGTGAAGAGTTTTGTGGTTAAGGGGCTGATAAAGATCGCCGGTTCGACTGGCAAGTAGAACCCAAGGGGATCTACAAGTAGGTGTTTGGCCTGAAATGCTTCTGTAAAAATATCACTCTGCATAATGCGATATGCCCTGCGACCCTGACCAAAATAAGCGGTTGCAAGATGAATGGATGGATAGATAATGCAATACACTGTAAAAATTGCTATATATAATGGCAAGGTATAATCTAGCATTAGCAATAGTGTCACATACGTGACCAGCATAGGGGGAAGCATCGTAATGAGACCATCTCACATCTGCCAATCTAATTCATTTTCTAATCCTTATCTATTTAATAAGGACTATCAAAGAGATATCTGTCTTATTGCTTTTTCTAAGATTTACAAAGTAATCGGCAATTCATTAACAAAAGTATCACGAAGACAGTTCAATTATAATCAGGTCACAGAATGATTACATATACGTTGACCCAGACCGAGCCCGCACCATTAAAACATGCTTCATAAAAAAATGAAATATGGAAACAAAGTTCTCCACAGGTGCAGAAATGTTTTTTTTTATCTACAGTTAATAGAAATCACTCTCGTTATGGCTCTAAAAAGCGCCAGGTGCATTCTGGGTAATGGCACAGTATAGGCCATATATTACCCAACCTGTCAAAGTTACTAAAATAAGCTGAGATATATAGAAGGCACAGAGAGGGTGTGGGGATGCTGTTGGGATTGTAGTCTGGGTGTTGTCTCTGAAGATCTTCAACCTTTCTGCCAAGAGCCAGGGTAGGACGAGACACTGGGGGTTTTCTAATCATTGCTCGGCATCTACTTTCATCGGCCTTGCCTTTGTCCCCCCGCCCCCCACACTAAGAGCCTGCTCCTCTATAATGGAAACATCCCCCACCCCATGAAGTCCGAGCCCTAAAGACCAGCAGAGCCTTTCTGCAGAGTGCTGTTAAAATGAGTTGATCTTTGGGCTGTAACCTTGGGCGCCAATCACTCGCAAACATGCCAGCGAAGAAGGGATGACTTACTCATTCTTCTCCAGCATCAGGAGCAGCTGTGTCTCTTCGACCTCCAGTGATACCATCACTGATGCAGGATGGCTCTGGAAAAAAAAAAGTGGGCCAAGGAGGGTGACATGAGGAACCCCAGTCCAGTGCCCCAAGGGAGCAAGATGATACATTCACATTACATTTTATTTATTTAGCAGGCCTCGCTCAGGGGCCCAGCAGTGAATTCACACAGAGTCTCACACCTCCCTCCTGTGATGATGGATGGGAAAGCAAGAGGGAGAATATTAACCTTCTGAGTCACGACCCCACAAACCCACCAGCATGAGCATGATCTGATATATCTGTGTGCATGAATCCATGTCTGTACTCCCCTTATTTTACCTGTTTAGGTTATTTAACTCGCTGTTTCAGTAGTGATCAATGTTCACCAGCCCTTCTGATGGATTTTGGGAGAAACCTGGAGGACCTGAGGGCAGCACATAAACCCCACAGGTTGAAAATAAGGGCAACTTTCAAGATGGTTGCTTTGAGTACACGCCATTACCAACAGCGATACTCCATTGACCGTACCTAGTTCCTCGTCTACAATATTCTCAGCGTCTAATGTTCTGTCACAAGGAGATCATCCTCGCCATTACAGGATGACTGCGAGAAGGACAATGAAGCTCCCAGCAGATGCTGACACTCCTACTTAGCACATTTTCATTAGCCATTTGAGGGATTTCCTTCATTTTTTAAGTCTTTAGCCCCATTAATCTCACCACAGCTTGAGATTATCACAGTTATGTGGCTGCAAATGGATTGTTGCAAGCGAGTACGCGTGGGAGAGCTGCGGTGGGGGGGTAGGAGTTACGGGGGGCACATTGCAGTATAAAGGAATAGCGCAGATCATCGGAATTCAAGGGACCAAACAGGGACCAAAAGTGCCCCCCCCCACCTCTGCCCTGAGGGCCGGGGCTGTGTTGTAGAAAAGACTGTTTCCACGCAGAGCTTGGACACTGAGAGGCGCTGAAAGATGGCCACATGCATTTAGGCCTAAATTTGTGCTCTCGTAGCAGACGTCGAAAATAACTCTCGTCGGTGATTGCACCGACACTCAGGCTTCCACCCTGACTGTTTAACTACAACCCCCACCATGTGAACCTTGGGAAACCTGAGGAAAAATGAAATATATGTAAAAGGATTGAGTCAATGCGTTTGCCTTGAAAAGTTCTACATTACAACACGTTATATGGCTTTCCACGCGTGATTAATGCATTACATCCAGACGCATTACGCACTTCAGCTTCAAAGAGTTACCAAACTCTCCACATGTAAGCCCCCCCTGCCCCCCCCCCCTTGGACCAGCACTTCCTTAACGCAGGAAATAGCAAAAACCCGCTCAGTTACTCTTTGGAAATAGGAGCCCACACGAACGATCCCCACTGATCCGAAACGTTAGCTTATTACGCTGTTTCACTGAGTTCAAACATTTCACCAACGGTGGAAATCGCCATCTGTAACTCTGTAGGACTTGGACCTCGACATTCGGTTGTGTGACACAGGACGATCCCCAAAGACCTGTTAGATGTGTTGAGCACTGCAGGACATTTGAATACCCAACCAGAACCATGGATCCAGCAGTGCTACTTAAGCCCAATAAACTGCAGTGATGGCCTATTCCAGCATTTCAGACAAGATCGCTCACTTTGATAACTGGGTAACAGGCCTACTTTTCCCCAAGCCCCCCCAAAATCTAGCCTAGTTTTCTTTTTACCTTTATCTCGCTGATCAGGCTAAGTTCTACATCTCTTTCAGCCCCGGCTGTTCATATAATATATGGCTCTGAAGTTGAGGGACTTTTCCGCGCCCTGGCTATGCAGGACTGGTCCATGTTTCATCGGGAACAGAGGGGTTATTTTAAGGATGAGCTTCTATCATGTACCAGGCGGCGAAATCGGCAGAACTAAACAGAAAATGAGTTTCAGACACACATCGTCTCTGATTATGCTCTTGAGTCAAGTGCACCAAAGTGCTGTTAATCCCTATGAAGAAATATAATTTTTCATCCTTAGCGGGCTCATCATTGGAGCCGCTCTCCCAGACAGATTGGCCCTCTGCGGCGGATCTGTGCCGAAGCGGGCTGGGTGACGTGTCTGAGGTACTCACCATGGCTGTCAGGAGGCTCAACGGCTGTGTCTCACCGTGCATGATCAGGAACGGCTCTGTAGTGCTGTGAGGGGCTGGCCCGCGCCACGACCCTCCGGGACGACCTCCTGTGGAGAACAGCACACGGTGTCATTAGCTCTGGGGAGGCGGGAGGCTCCTGTCCACCAATTCACCAGGGTGCAGAAGCACCTGCAGTTTCACTGTAAACACCCTTTCCCACTTAAGCAGTACACACTGACTCTGAACACCCTTTCCCACTTAAGCAGTACACGCTGACTCTGAACACCCTTTCCAACTTAAGCAGTACACACTGACTCTGAACACCCTTTCACACTTAAGCAGTACACACTGACTCTGAACACCCTTTCCCACTTAAGCAGTACACACTGACTCTGAACACCCTTTCCAACTTAAGCAGTACACACTGACTCTGAACACCCTTTCACACTTAAGCAGTACACACTGACTCTGAACACCCTTTCACACATAAGCAGTACACACTGACTCTGAACACCCTTTCACACTTAAGCAGTACACACTGACTCTGAACACCCTTTCACACATAAGCAGTACACACTGATTCTGAACACCCTTTCACATGCTGGCAGTAGTAAAATGGGTGTAAACTGTGGAAAAATTTATGCTTTAACCATGAGATCTAAAACAAAGTTTGGAGAAACTTCATTCACTTTCCATAAGAAAATTAAAAGGATTTTATATCACTTATCTATATATAATATTACTTATATAAATATACATGCCGATTATTACAGTGTAAACTGCATGTTCTCATTTTTGTTCCCAGATGGTTTGATTCTCTAAAGCCACGGGTCACAGCTAATTAGTGCCTTTGAGCTTTGCGAGATGGACACTTTCTTAATCACCATAATCATCCTAGATTCAGAGCTTTTTCCCAGTATTTTTCCCTATAGAAACTGAGCTCCACACTTCCCTCTGTCTTTACATATCACCGTGGCGATGACATCACGCCCACCGGCAGGGGAACGCAAGGGCGCTCAGGGCATGTGACGGCACAGAGGAGGGTCCACTGATATCCGTGTGACCTAGGGCTGGGGCTTGCTTCC
>JAODLD010000047.1:5974978-5989037 GCA_026781065.1 Mormyrops boulengeri | reverse complement strand
ATAAAGCTAATTATAACTAGGTATGTAGGATAGAAAACCTACTGGACAGTAGCTCTCCAGGACCAGACTTGGAGATCCCTGCCATAGGCTATGATGTTTGTTAGGGTAGGTGTGCTGTATTAATATGCATTTTTGCCTTACATGACCCAGGGAGAGGCTTTAAGTGCCAGAATTTAAAAGTAATACACACATACATACCTGCACCGGCCTGGCACATCAGAAATGTCTTGTTTGGCCCTTAAAAAGCGCCAGCAGACAGGCCTGTCGTGCAGGGATTAGCCTCCGATACGCTGAGGGGTATTTTATTTCTAACGCCTGTCTGGGAGTATAAACTCTGAGTGCTTCCAAGCCGCAACCGGCACCTCCAACGGCACCCCCCCCCCGAGCTAAAATTACAGGTCAGCCACCTGAACTGGGCTGCTGGGATGGGGGGGTCCTGGTCAGCCTGCCTGCTGAAGCCTAACGGAGCTGGAGGGGGCGTGGCCACCGCAGGAGGGAGGGTCAGGTGACCAAAGTTTCAGTCCCTACCCAGTGTGAAACAAAACCCTGGTCTGGATTTGTACTTTCTGGACCTGAACTTTCCACCTCTGTCTTTAATGGATTGCTTTTGTGAGTAGCTTCCCCAACACTGTCCCTACGTACCAAATCGATTTCTTCCCTTTCACGCTTCATTTGTGTGCTGTTCAACCCCCTCCTGGATAAAACGACGCCTCTCTGGCAGGTCTCAGTGCCAAGTGCTGCTGATCCGGAGCCCCATCCCCTGGGAGGGCAGGGAGCACACACACATACCCAGGTCGGCTTCAGAGAGTCCAGTTCACCTGAAGCACCCCTGTCCCCCGGAGAGTGACAGTAGAGCAGAGTATTATGGGAAGCCTGAAGCCCACACAGGCCAGGTCAGAGCCGGACTCAGAGCTGCCGTACTGACGGAGGTGACAAGTGATACTGTCTCCCCAGCGGAGTTACGGAGAGGGCACAGCCAGCCCCCCCCCACACACACACGTGCCGAGCTGGAGTACACCCTTCCCATCATGCACCCTGCCGTGTTACATGACTCACCCAGGAAGAGATGTTTGACTCAACAGCAGGTGAGGTAATGATCTCGATTTCCCACCAGGAGTGCCACCCCCCACAGATAAGGAAGCCGGCACGTCACAGCTTGCCCCCCCCCCCCCACCTGTCACTGAGGTCGGCTGGTGGTCAGACACGTGGGGCCCCACACTAGTGCTGAACCTGTTATTCTTCCGGCCTGAGCTAGCAGGCTGCGACAGGCTCACTGATTTACTCCTTTATGAATTTATATTTATATTCTAATCTGCATCAATCTTTCAAGAACCCCCCGCCCATGAAACACAAAAAAAAAACTGGGACACCATTGTAATTTCCCCAAAAGAATGTCACTTTCACAGAGCGGCGCCCTCTGCTGGAGGCCAGATTATTTACTCTTCTGTGAAAGCATACAGCCACGCATCCTCTTTCTTCCTCTCCAACAGCTCTGTTCTGCAGACCTGATCAATATTCTTTAATTATAACCTACAAAGAGGATTTCGCTGGAAATGTATACATTTTTAAAAATCCCAGCATCCTTAGTAGGGCGAGGTTAAGGGACTGCATGTTGTGACCATCCGCTGGACAGAGGAACGTAATATGCTACCCCCCATGCACTCTGTATGAGGGTGGATGCAGCGTCCATGGTAACGGTGTGCACGGTAACAGTGGGCACGGTAACACCACAGCCCCATCGCGTAAGCTAATATCCACCCACACACCCGCCTCTTGTGTTACATTCTGGCAGAAAACTTGGCCTGAAAAGTGGCTTTTATATAGGTGGGGGGGAAGCCGTCTCCCCACACAGACGGGGATGATTATATATCTGGACTCAGACAGCCCAAACCTGTGTGTGAATTAGGGCGTGTGTGTGTGCTGTATGTAGAGGTCCCTCAGAGGGAAGAGCAAGCATCAGCCCACACATCAGTTTTCCACAGTCTCAGTGTTGGCTCCTGGCTCCTCCCGGCCTGACAAAGAGCAGCTTCAAGCAGACATCAGCTTCAGGTTCCTGCTGAAGCTGGCTGAACGTCCATTCGTCCACCTCGCATTTTTGCATCCTTAGGTGGTGCTTTCTCACGTACCTCACCCATGGGCTCCACAACAAGGCCCTTCCTGGGAATGGAACCAACAACCTTCTGTCCTTTTTCCGTAACCCTAGACCAAACCAGGGTCCAGATAAGAGGGACATTTTCACGTTGAGTTCTTAGACTTGTTAAATGCCGTGCTACTGCAGGGTCGTGCAGGGGAAAGTTCTGCATGGCGATTGTATCAATGTATAAATAAATATTGCAAAAGCACAATAACAGGGTATGAAGTACACATGCCCATCTGTTTTGGTACAAAATTCTCCGATGGGCCCTAGCGTCCAAAATGAAGTGTTTTCCATCTACAGCCCATAATAGTCTATGCATCTGTGTCCTCGTGTGTTACATCATTTGCGGAATACAAATCCAGATCTATTTGGTCCCGATTAAGCTAGTTAGGCTCTTTTTTAATTTAACTAATCCTTCGGAATCCAGCGGCTGTTTGCATGTTGACATTGTCTAGCGATGGTTTTATCCGACCGGACGCTATGTGATCAGTGATCAGCGTTATAGCAGCTAAACGTTTTAACTAGGCTAGAGTCTGCAACTGTCGCACCATGTGACCACATCGCATCCCCCCCCCAGCCCTTCAACTATGGATTCCTGATTATAACGAGAAAACAAACAAATCCAGTCCCATTCGGCCCCTTCTCGCTTGGGGACCCCTTGGGTCCACATCCTTCACTGTTGTGCCCAACATGGAGTTAACACAGCAGCACCGAGCCTACAGACACCCTCAGAACACTCTCCCTCCCACACATGAAAGCACGTTTTTTTTTCTTTATTGACACGCTCCTCACTCCCCAGCCCGTGGTACCTCGGGGATCTAAACTTACCCCCCAGCATTGAAGGGGGGGGCCGATGGGCACAGCACGGACAGCCTGACTGCAGCCCGCCCTGATGGACAACAAATTGACCGCAAGCACGTCGCTTCACAGATGTCACTCTGCCGTTCTTTGCACCCCAGCCCCTCCCCCCCATCCCGGAATGTGGATCAGGCCCTAAACGCGGGTGGCGGGGGCCAACCTGACAGGACGGCCTCCTACCAAAATAAACAGAATTGCACTGGGGGTATATGAGCTGTCATGACCCCCCCGGTGATTTAATAGGACATGGGGTGCACGAGTGGCTGGGACACCAGTGCTGACCTTCTGACCTGTGACCTCGTCTGCATAAACATGCAACAGTATGAAAGCACGGTTCAGATTCCAGAACTGATAAACCGCACCCCACTTCCCCATCTTGCACCCCATGGACACTCTTGCAACCTCAAAACCAGTGGCTGACAGATGACTGGCCCCCAGACATCTTCCAGACATTCCATCCTCACGCAGATGGCTGTGATGCAAGTCTAGCCCAGCCCACGGGGCCTTTGTCTAGAAAAACGCTGGATAATCAGTTCACAATAAACCCATCAGAGCTGAGAGGGCAGTCATCCGCGTGTGACACTTTAACCCGACACGCTTTGCGTCAGAAGAACAGCCCCTTTATGCATCCCTCTTTGCGTGGCATCTCAAAACACACTCTGTATACACAAGCCCGCTGTGCAGAGAACAGGGTCAGGGGCACATAACCCGGAGGTCACACATCCCAGAGGCCTCCTTATGCCGCATCCATTAAAAAGCGTATTAATAGCTGGGAGCTACATGTTGTTCTGGATAGAAATAAATAAATGTAACGAAAGCAGAAACTAAGACTATGCGTATATAATGTAGTGCAGGGATGTCGTTAGGCATCATTAAAATGTTTTTTACCCCCCAAATAAATGTGTATTTATTGGTTTAAGAATAGTTTGCCATCGCCCACCCCCCCATCCAATCTCAAACCACGGCCGTGAAGTAATGCGTGTATTTTATTTTCTATGATCGATACGTTCTCAGTGAGAGTGGTACCTGTTTCTTGTCCCTGTTGGTTCTGGAAACAGTACATAAAGAGGTCCAGACTCATCTAAATGGACCCCCCAGAAGCAGTACACAGTAGGGGAACCAGCCAGTTATGGCTGGGGTCAGAGCTCTGTTAGAGCAGACTGATTACTATATGAACCCCCCCCACGCTAAGGTCTGAGAGGCGGTGAGATCCTTGGCATGGGGCTGAGCCATCACTGATTTCAGTCAGCCGCTGAGCCCGGCCGGGCAGCCACAGCATGACAATGACGCCCAGCTGGCACGATACGCCCCAAGCTGTTTGCTGCGGAAGCTGGGAGAGGAGGAAGGAAGGAGGTCCAGCCGCCGAATACAGGCTTCCTGGCCTCCATAAGCGGCTTTCTGTTCCCTTCAGGTGTTTGCTTTTTGTTTTTTGCATTTTTCTTAAGGGGCCAGCCTCGTTTTTTTTTTTTTTTTGTGAGGAGTAAATCTTCAGTGCCAGAGGATGGGCCCTGTCTTTGCAGTGACCTACTCAGCCTTATCTCCAGACTCAGAAGTCCCACGTGGGCCAACACGCCAGCCTCTACACCCCTGCATCGCTCACAGGTGAGCTCACCTTCTTTTAAAAGCACCCCCTCTAGGCGTGGGGCAAGGACACTCCCGCACGTCACAGTGACCCCACTGCGACCGTCACTTCCTGCATGACACTCTGCAAAACTGAATCGCTTGGTGCCTCAGACATCCGACACGGCCACTGGACCGAGCCTCCGGGAAAGTGGACGGAATTGCAGGACCAGGCGTGGGGCAGGAAACCATGACGCCCCAGGTGACAAACGCCCGGCTGCACCAACCGAGAAGCGTCACCCACTGCTCAGAAAAACTCCCTGATTGTCAGCCATTCCTGACGCGTCCCCAAGGCGCCCCCCCTGTCACCTGCAGGTGATTTTTACTCTGGAAACCTCACAGATCGTCGGGCTGACGTCGCTCGTAACCCCTTTGTGGGGCTTTAAAAATCACCAAATGTTCCTTCACACCCAGCAAGCCAAACGTTTGCACCTGTGTTTTTTTACAAGCCGAACGGCTGCCGTGTGATGGGGACAATGACGGCTCCGGGCCCCTTTTTAAAGGCTGTCAAGTGAGCCTCATAGCCCTTTCATGTTACATTAATGCAATACAGCGCAGATTGTGTATTTTCAGAGAAATATCACATTAAGGGTGCCCTTCTGCAGAGCTGTTTATGGCCTGATAAATTTACTCTATATAAATCCAGTATATCCCAGCTTATACAAGGTGCAGCTTGTCCACGCTCCAGCAGGGCGGCGCCTTTCACCTGGACACCCCTTACTGGATCAAATGGAAACAATGGAAATCCCACAGTCGGAGACCCTGCTGTTGTTTCAACAGCCACCCCTCCACACACACACACCGCCTTGCCCCGCCCCCTCCCTGGAACCCCACTGTGCCCCAATTCCGTGGCTCACACCACACTTCCTCCTTCCTACACTCTCACCCTCTGTTCTCGGGAGAAATACCTGACCCCGGAGGCCACACCGCCCGCAGTCACCTCACTGTGGCTCCTCCCCTTCTCATAAGACCCGCCCATTTCATATCCCACACACTCTAGGCTCCGACAGCACACTGCTCCATCACGGAATGAGTGCCTAACAGTTCGAAGATGGTCACGTCTCCATCCGGAGATAATGCCGCCCTTTACAATTCGACATCATGATCCTAAGCCATCTCACCTATCAAAAAAAAAACGTTCAGTCAATAATATCTAAAACCACATAAATATATGTCTACAGAAAATGGACCTCTGAATAAAAGCCAGCCCAACAGATAGACAGGAAAGCGTATGTTTATGTGAGATAAGATACTTCCACTTGTTATTTTTATAAGTATAGGTATACAGAAATTCTTTCAAGTATCACATCTTGCATTCCTATGAGACACACAGATAATGATGAGAGCAAAGCCTGGGGTCACAGCGCATGGCGGCGGTTTATCCCTGGAACACTGATCAGAGATAACAGCCCATCAGTAATATTATTACTTTCTGGCCATGGGATTTGAACTAGCAACCTTCTGGACATGGGTACAGATTCTTAACCACACACCACCCCTGCTAGAAAAACAGCAAAAGTCCTACGTTTAAGTTAAGGAGGTATTTCTTTACTTTCAGAATGGAAGACACATCCAATGTGGAGAACTGGGAGCCATTTGCAGTCAATTTTGGAAACGGCTTTTCAAAGCACTAACACCGAAAACATTGCTTAAAGATAACACGGTGATTTTCAGTAGGTATTTCATATTCAGTGTGTTTGGACTGTTAAAAACGCAGGCATGTAGAAACACTTGGAAAGAGTTTGTCATCATACTTTAAGTAGAAACCACCCGGATGCAATCGCAAATTTACAGTAGGTTCCTTTTTAAGTTCCTTGTTTATGGATAATAATCATAAGACTGCGGTCCAGAACTGATCCCACTTCAAATGTGATTTTCCCTTTCCCGCAAATCCGCGCGCCGTCAAATCCCTCATGCCGTGCATTGTGGGCATAAAGCTAAACACACTCAACCATGCATTGTAAAGTGGTCTGTCAAGACGAGCTGCAGGAGCTATTTATTACCGGCTCGCATTCAAGTGTTGGGATACAAGCAATTTAACAAGTCAGGGAAACAATATAGGGGAGGCGCGTGGTAAAAAAAGACGGTATACGAAGGCCCTAATTCATCAGAGACTATTGGAGAACAAAATGTCACAAATGTGGACAAATAGATTAAACATGAGATGGAAAAATAAAACACAAATAAGAGAGCGGTTAATGCCATGTAGAGCACGGATATCCTCAGAGGACGACCTTTTCGTCCCATTTCCTACAACTCTCCCTCACTGCACCCAAAGCGATCGGGTCACGCTAAATTTAACTCGCATCCACAAATTAAGGGAGTAATTAGCGGCGTAAACATTATAAACACACTAAATAAAAGTTTTAAAGTAGGCGCGCATGCGTCGGGCATTGAAGCTGTGAGTCTGGTGTCAGTTGTAGGTTGGATCACAGCCCACATGTGTCCGCCGTGAACCTGGAAATCACCCACCGACGGCGCATCTCAGCACCGCCGGCTGTCATCTTCGTCTGAGCCGGTGCGACGGACCATTCACATCCGGCATAGATCTCACAGCATGTTATATACAGGCCAATGCATTTTCACTTATATACATTTACCTAAAAAGCACGTGCATTATAAATCAATAATACACATATGTTTAAAGCAATGTTTACTCGCATGTATGTCGAAACAAAGGGCTACAGCCAGAATTAATGCTCGTTTTTACATCCTACCCATTGTAGTAAATAAATAAGTAAATATTATGAGCAAGTAATTGCATTTGTTTTATTTCACAGAAATTCCGGGAGGCGAGGATTTCATTTCTGGTGACATTTAATGTTTTTGACACAGAAGCACGAACACGAGCACGAACTGACCCCAAGAAAAATACTCATCGGCTGTGCAAATTTGAATTTCCGAAACGGGCTGCGTGGTTCAGTAGTAAAAACAGACAAAACGATGCCAAAATGCCTCTGTTAGAAAACGCATCAATTACTTTCCCACATAACTCAAGAAGACATTGAAATCTGCCACCATTTATCGTCGGATCTTACGAATCTATAAGAATTTTTACATAATGCTTGTTTCGCCCCTTCCATGCAAGTTAGTAAGGGCAACTTTTTCTTTCACATGTCGGGATGAAAAATGCGTCCTTGGTAGAAAAATATCAATGGACAGTCTGACCGTGTGGTTCAATTAAAAACAAAAAAACGCGTATCTGTATATTGCTACCTATGGGACTCACATCAAGTTGGACTGCTGTAGTTTATAGAAAGAAATAAATAACACTAGTCTCAAAACAAAAGAAAGCCAGGTTTGACTTACACGGGAACAGAGACATGGTCCACGATAATCAGGAGCAGATTATTCAGTTTACTATGGAAGAATAGCTTGCCGATCGGCATGCTTTGAATGTCAGCAATATGTCATCACATACAGCCGCGGTCACACACGGTAAATTTCGTGGTATCGATGTACCCTTACCTCCAGTCGGGCTGGGTGGCACATCGCCACAGCAGCACCTCGCCGATAATGACACGAGGTACAGGACGGTCAGAATTTCAAAGTTTTCTTTCCACTGCCGGATGGTCATATCGCCCGGCTTGGGAAGAAGATGCGATGAAATCCCTTCACAGCGGCTCCACCATAATATGAGAATCAAACAGCTGATGGGCAGGATGTAAGAGACCCGCAGCTGGATAGATCCCGCAGACCAGCGGCTGCATGCGAACTCATCAACTTTAAGTCAGGTCTAAAGTCCGAGGAAGAGGTGACGAGGAGCGAAAGAGAGGGGGACAGCACGGTGCAGATGGCATGTGGCTCTCGCAGACATCAGATCAAGCTGTTTTTACAGTGAAGCGAAGTCATGTCTTCAAGTGCGACCATGTGCGTTGTCAAAGGCGTCCGCGGGGTCCTAAAGCCGACCACAAACCTTAAGGGATGACGGCCACGGCACGTTTTTTTTTTTTTTTTTTGGAGTGATGCTGGCTTGTCAAAACTCCACATAAATCCAACCGTCTATCACCAACCTAATCATGATCATGAGGTGTGGGAGCTGAAGCACAGGGCACAACGCTGGGGTGCACCCTGAATGGGATGCCAGTCCATCACAGGGCACACACATGCACACCCCCACAGGATACCAATTAGCCAAATTGTATTTTCTTCACAATGAGAAACCCCCACAACCCCAGATGTGCGAGGAAGTAGGAGTGCCCTCCAACTCAAATTCTGCAAATTGTTATGATCCAAGAATCCTGATTTATATCAAATTTTGCAAAAACTCATTTCATATTGTATTTTGTATTCACAGATATGTCTACGATTGTTGTGATTATTGCAGTCTATCCCTCAATTATTACTCGATCCATCCATCCATCCATCCATCCATTGTCCAAACACTTATCCTGGGCAGGGCTGTAGTTGGGCCTGGTATCTACCGCAGGCACTACAGTGAACAAGCCTGGGGTGCACCTTGGTCCGGATGCCAATGAATCACACACACAGCGATGCACTACAGGCGATTTAGAGGTGTTAATTCACCAGACTGCATGTCTTTGGCCGGCGAGAGGCCACTGGGTTACCTGAAGGACAGGAAACATGCGCTACATGAATCATTTACCCATATTTCAATGGTTTATCATGCACAGGGTTATGGGGCGTGTTCATCTTTCACATTTAATTAAAAAACGCTTTCATAAAGCATGACGCGGCTTCCCGTTTGGACTAACCAGCCCCTCTAAACATGCAGAAGTTTTGCGGAGCTCCTGGTGCCTTCAGGGAGCACCTAGCCGGCGTCCCGCGCCGTGCACCTCCACAGGCCAGCAGACGCTGTGGTTCCACTCTGTTTAATACAGAGCTGCGTGACGTGATGCCCGCGTGGCTGACCATTCTCCCACGGCTGCGGGCAGATGTCTGGGGCTGAGCCCGCACCCGAGGCACCTTGGAAATAGTGAAGATGGAGCGATTCCAGGGAGTATTGATTAACTCAAGCTTCAATCCACAAGTTAATTCACAATGTGACATCAAGTAAAAATTAATCACTTTATAACATTTTTTAATCAATTATATTAGAGTACCGCCCTGTGATGGGTAACCCGTCCAGAGTTATTCGCTGCCTTGAACCCATACACTGCCAGAATAAAGGGTACAGTCCTGGTACAGTTTTGTTCCCCAAGGTACAAACAGCGTTAATGTACCCAAATGGTACAAAAATGTTAATTTCTGTACCTTAAATTAGACGAAAAGGTACATTTATTTACAGCTAAGGGTACAATTGGCAGACCTTTGAGGGTACAGCCCCAGTGACAAGGAATTGTATCCTCAGAGGACTTTTTTTCCAATAATGTAGCTCCCAGGATATGCTCCAGACTCCTGCAACACTGCACAGGACAAGTGGGTACAGAAAATGGATGGATGGATGGATGGATGGATGGATATTAGAGTAGTCTACAGGAGGGAAGGGCTGTAGAGCAGTGGGGTGGCTCAGCGAGTAATACTGCTGCCTTACACCTGCAGGAGGGGGCGCCAGAGGGGGATGGATACTCTGGCAGATCTAGGGTACCTTGGATGCTAAAAAGGATGCCCCTGCTCAGCAAATCGTACCCAAGCTAGACCTCATATTTCTTTATATTGAAAGTGCCAACCCTGCTTTGGGGGGCCAAAGGTGATATTTTGTCCGGGGGGGGGGGGGATTTCTAGTTGACCGCCGGAGTCACCGGCCACGTTGGACACTGCAGTAGGAGGTTCGAATCCCACCCTGGCTCCGTGTATCCAGTTTGCATGTTCTTACCCTGTTCCGTGGGCTTCCTGCTGGTAGTCTGATTTCCTCTCACACTCCAGAGATGGCATCTCTAATTTGCCTGTGTTCGAGTGTGACGCCCTTCGATGGACTGGCACGCCTGTGTTCGAGTGTGACGCCCTGCGATGGACTGGCACGCCTGTGTTCGAGTGTGACGCCCTGCGATGGACTGGCATGCCTGTGTTTGAGTGACGCCCTGCGATGGACTGGCATACCTGTGGAAGATGAGAGGACTAGCTTTCGGTCCACGTGATTTGTGTGCAGCCAGGGACACCATTTTAATGATTTCCAGCAAATCACCTCTAAAAGGAGGCGCAGATGGTTGAAACAACACCGAATCCTACTTGTCCCCTGCAGTTCTTCTCCCATCCTCTAGGGGGACTTACAGAGTCTTCATGTCGAGAAGAAACTGACGGATCATAAGAAACAGCCAACCATTGAGTCTGGGTACATCCATTAAAATGCAGCCGAAAACCTCAGCGGCCACCACATGGACTGCCCCGGAGGGGGCTGGACCTCCCAGATGGTCAGTTTTGGCTGCTTTGGATGCCTGGGGGGCCAGTGACTGCCTGGAATTCTGTGGCCGTTCACCTGACTCCACTGCAAATGCCAGGATGTAAAGACCGTTCTTCTATTCATAATAAGCACATGTAGTATATAATATGTTGACGTTTGGTTACCACATGTACTTAGCTAGGGTACAACAGCAGGCCCAAGTCCTGATTAAAGCTATAATTTAGTCTTACAATCAGAACCTAATGCACCTTCTTACAATCAGAACCGGGCTCATTTGTGAGTGTTCCTGCAAACTTTGGCTTTTTCCAGTTACAAGGTTGTCTTTCTGAATGAGTTATTTGCCCTTTGGTGCAAATAGAAATTTGGTACAGGGGATATTTCATGGCTAAGATCTCCTTTTGAGTTATTTGATGCTTGATTTCCTCTGTAATGGGCCGTATGGACGGCTTTCACATTCACCTACTCCAAGATGGATGGACCAAGGCCAAAGGGTCAAGCCTTAGGTTAAGTCAGCTGCGTGTTCCAATCATGTAGGCTGATGTTATCGCCCACCCAGGATGCCCCACTGCTTTAAAGAACCTCATTGCGAGCAATCATTGGCCGTTGCCTTAAGAATCACTCCAGGACACCAATCGAGGTGGAAAAGTGAAACGCATGTCACTGTGCGATGTGTCAGCTATGAAAGTTCTACAGTTTGATCTAAACAGGAAATGACATCGTTGAGTCGGTGTCTTTTCACAGGTCACTCTAGCAGCAGAGATGAAAAGGGTCATAAATAAACCCGCAGCAGAAATTTGCTTCTCTTTTAATGAACATGAACTCTCACTTTACATTTGGGCAGTGCTGAAACCTGACATCTTTGGGGAAACAATCAGGGAAGGGCATGACGGCATACGCCAGCTACGAATGCACCGCCGTCAGCAGCCGTTTGAAGTTAGAGCGGCTGGTGAAATGAGGAGATGGCAGCTCGCTGTCCTGGGCGGTAATTACGGCAGTGAAGCACGGACCAGGGGGATGTCTGCTTTTAAACATGCAAATTAAAAGAGAACAAATTCCTTCTTCTGGGTCAAATCTTATTACCGGCCAACAGAGCGGCCAAAATGAGCCGCTTGTCAGGAGCGTTTGTGGTCACTGTAAATCTTTCCTTGTGGTATAAGTGGACTCTTGTGACCTCAAATGCCTCTTTATTGGCTCTAAACAATCGGTCATTTATCCCCCTCACAATTAAATCCGTTCATGCAAAGTAACGACCTGTGGTTTCACTTTATTGACATATAGAGACTCATTCCGACGTCACCATAAGGCAAACGATTGCACCGTTTGCATGGAAGTAGGAAAATTGCACCTATTTGGAGCGCACAGATCTCATACGTTTTCTGCATGAAAATCAAACTTGGGGTGACTTTTTCACAGAGTGAAACTGCTTCTGTGTTCAATCTGAAATGTCTATCTGAAAGTACAACCTTAGTTAATTAGCTGTCTCCTAAAATTTAGGGTTATATTTTGATAACTGCAGGTTGACTTGTATCTTCAGGCAACAAATTCAGTGGAGTTCCTCTTTTTACAGGAATGGCTTTGAGGTGCATAGAATGAGGACAGAGACGGCTTGACTAAAATCCCGCTGTAGACAATCATGCTGTGCCCGTTATGCCAAACACGGCAACGAGCAAAGAATGGATTTGAAAAGTCAACACCGTTGCATCGTCTGAAATATCTCTGACAAAGAGTCCATGCAAACTGTGGGTCTCCTGAGTGTCATTAGCTGGGAATTCCTGCTCAATAGAACAGAGCCCTGGAACTTTGGGGGGGTGTGATGGCATTGAATAGATGGCAGTGGTTGGGGCCATATTTGCAACATGGCTTGTTTTGTTACCAATTTAACCAAGAAATAACCTCATAGAACCTATTCCTGAGTGTCAAATTTTATTTTAAATAGCATCAAACATGGTTAATTAATGGTTAGAGTAAATACAAAAGTGTTCATCCATCCATCCATCCATTCATCTTTCAGAACCCCTACACCCAGGATACACTGGTTAATGGGGCAGGGGACTCCTTAGCTGGGATGCTAATCTGTCACAGGAATCTGCAACCAGAGATTTGTCAAAACAAACTTTAATACAGATACATCTGAAAAGACCACATTGTGTTTGTTGACATGCTACACTCTTATAAGATCAACATTAGCAAGTAAACTTTGAGCAGTATAAAGCATTTGCACAAAAGCAATATACAACATGGAGCAGATTTCTAGCAGATATCTGTGTATATTGACTTATTTCATCACCTGCTTTTCTGAGCCTAGAAATCCAGCCGTTCTAGTCTGGCTGAACCCAAGTTGGTTACATTCCTTGCCATTACGAAATCACTATTGTAACACAGCACTGATAAGCCAGACGTTTTAAATTTCATTCATCCGACCTCTTCATCCAGAGTAACTTTTAACAGGAAGGGTCATAATTCATGTGTGTTCTGCTGGACGTGGACCTCACAACCTTTGCATTATTAGTGCAATGTGCTCCTTGCAGAGCAACAGGAGCAAGATCAAACTATCCATCCATGTATTTTCTGTAACTGCTTGTCCTATGCAGGGTCCCCTGCAAGAGAGGGACCAACCCATCACAGGGCAAACTCACATATCATTCACTCAAACCTACGGGCAATTTGGTAACTCCAATAGCCTTAGCATGTTTTTTGAGTGTGTGGGTAGGGGGGAAGGAGTGGAACAGGAAACCTCACAATGATACAGGGAGAACATGCAAACGCCAAACATGTGGACCTATAGCCAAGACTTAATCCCTGGCCGCTGCGCCACCATGCCGCCCCTAACTACTAACTATTACACAGCATTACAATAAGGTGCCAGTATTGGACTTGCAGGGCTATTAGCGAGCTGGTCTGATCCTTCTCTGTGGCCACGCTCCCTTAAAACTCCCCTTGATCTGTCTGTATCTAAAGCCACAGACGGCTCCGCATAATGGTAAAGGCTCCAGCAAGCGAGCGGCAACACAAAGGGAGCTACGGGATTGACTGATAAAGTGTCATTAGCTCCACGCGAGCTTTACTGGGGGGGGGGGGGGCGGGGGGGGGGGGGGGGGGGGGGGGGGGGGGGGGGGGGGGGGGGGGGGGGGCGGGGGGGGGGG
>JAODLD010000047.1:5943696-5954606 GCA_026781065.1 Mormyrops boulengeri | reverse complement strand
CTCCCCAAACGAGCTTGATGGGCCGAATGGCCTCCTCTCGTTTGTAAATTTCTTATGTTCTTATGTTCTTATTTACATTTTATTTATTTAGCAGACATTATAGCAGGGTCAGACAGTTCCTGGAGCAATTGGGGCTCAACAGTGAAATCATTCTGCCAACCCTAGGCTTTGAGCCAGCAACCTTATGTTCACAGGAATGGTGTCCTGACCTGCTGAGCCACACACCTCCATATTTAACAAAAAGTGAGGATATATCCTGAAAGGCTTGTGCAGCGGCTCAGTGTGTAGCACCAGTGATGTCACACTGCTAGGGTTGTGGGTTCAAACCCCACCCCAGGCTCTTTGTGTGCTGTCCTCATAATCGTGTGGGCTTCCATTGGATGCTGTGGTATCTTCCCACAATTCAAAGATGCCCAATTATGTGAACAGGCATTTACAAATTCCCCTCCATCTGTGTCCTGTGATGGATTTGTATCCCTTCCCTGTTATCTCGTACCCTATGCTTCTCCAGCCTAGCCTATGTCATAAAGTTGCTTGTTAAGGTACTGCTGTTCTTGGTATGGCTTACAGATTTTATCCATTTATACAGGCTTGTTACGTTGACGGGTCAGTGGAGGTTAAGTACTTTAGAGATGCGGGGAGCCCCCTGCATGATCTGGCCGTGATGCAGTTACAGTCTTTGCCTGCAGAATTCCTTCAGAGCCCGCCTGGGATTTGAACCTAACCCTCAGGGTATTGCTGCTTTTTCAGTACTGCTGACCCACTATAAATGATAAAAAAAAATCCGTTATTATAAAACGCCATATGGGAGAATGAGCTTAGTGGATTTAAAAATACTACGAATAAATAACAGATAGATGTCAAAGCCGCCTAGCAGGCTTGCCTGACACAAATGCAGCCTGCACACACCAATGGAGTGTATAAGCTATTGTAAGCTGCTTTTATTATAGCTCGTAGACCACACCTTCTACAGGCCACGTGTGTGATGATCGCCGTCATGTGACCGGTTTAACACAGGAAATGTTTCAAATCTCTATCTCTCTGTGAACATTAGTGGTGGAAAATATCACAGTTGGGTCTCTCAGGATAAAAAATCTCTTGTTTTTTTTTTTCTTCTAGACTTGCTGTGACCCTGTGCTAGAGAGGCAGTAATGGAAAATCTTCAAATTGCTAATCTAGTCTGGGCATGGACATTTTGGAACCTGTCCCAGACGGCTTAGGGCACAAGGCAGGGTAACACACTGGATGGGACATCAGTCCATCACGACAGACAGACAGACAGACAGACAGACAGACAGACAGACACACACACACACACACACACACACACACACACACACACACACACACACACACACACACACACACACACACAAACAAACAGGTTTGTATTGATATCTTTGTGGGGACTCTCCATTCATTTCTATGGGAAAAAGCTTAATCCCATCAATGGCAACCTTAACCCCTACCCTACCCAGCTCTAACCTTAACCATAAGTAACCTGAAAAATGGTTCCCACAACATAAAAAACAGGTTTTTATTAAATTTTGGGGGACATTTCGACCCTACAATGTAATATAAACCTAATCCACACACACACACACACACACACACACACAGCCACCAACTGTACAGTCAAACTCTATGGGCAGTTTAGAGACTCCATTCTGTTTTTAAAATAATATTTGTATAAATGATACGGCAAACGTCGAGATGCTATAATGTTTTCAGTGTTAATCTCAAGCCTTTGATTTGATATAATGCACCGGTTGCATACAAATTTATCTAGTATCTTGTAACAGAACAAGAAACTAAATCCGGTTTCATTCAGCCTCAAGGGTGTGACAGTGGACAAATGTCAGATTATTATTTTAGCAGAGCTTTTGTAGCTAATAATAGCAACTTAATTATAGAAATCAGTAGCAATTAGTATTTAGCGGAAAAGCCTACGTTTTGCAAGACTAAGGGTCACTCGTTTGGGAACGGCTGCAATGACACAGCAAGCTCAGCCCGGATGGCGGGAACATAGGCAGATGGGCCCTTTAGCCAGGCACAGGCATGTTCCTGAAGACCCAGCCGAGTCAGCGGCATCCCACGCCAGGCTCTGCGCTCTTACCCAGCAGCGTGGCTCCTCGGCGGGGGTGGGGCAGCCTGGGATACTGCACACCGCTGCCCTCTTCTGGCTGGGTAGCCAGCCGCTTTTAACGGCGGTCATAGAGCAGGGCCTGGCCGTCTGACTGCTAGGGAGATCCTTTACGCGGGCGGTCTCCCGGCGCCCTGCGGGCTCCGAATTCCTGCGCTGCCACCTTTGTAACTCTGTGTCACCTTGGGGAGTGTCACATGGGCTGGGTGGCCGGTGGTTCACGGCTCTCCAGGCACCTGCTGAGTTGGGTGCCAAATCCAGGACAGGCATGGACATGGTTTTTTCAGAGAGGAACTGCCCGGCACTTTGAGGGGAGGTGGTCTTCCCCCTCCCTGGGGGCTGTAGCCACCCTTCTAGCCCCCCTGCAGCCCCCTCTATACAGCTTCGTGGCCTCAAACCCCGGACCCGGGCCTCAGCCTGGCTCTTCAGGTACTCCCTGTACCCCTCGTCCCCAGATCTTCTCCGACCCTGTGCTTCTCCACAGTGATGCCCTGCCCAGGCCCAAAGATTGGGCGACTTCCACCAGCTCTCCCAATCCAGCGCCGCCATCCTGGGCTTTCAGGCGACCAGCCAGTGAGATTAAAGGGGGTGTCCCCTTGGCGACCGTGTGAAATGTCAAAAATGTCTGTCTGGCAGGGTGGTATTCTCCAGGCTGCGACGGACGGCTTGTTTTCAACCTAATAAACCTGCAAGTTACCTACCACATATCTCAAAAGAGTAAAAAAATATATTGAAAGAAGAGTTGTCATGTTAAAACATTTACAGGCAAAAAGTGTTGAAGTCCAACACATTTCCCTGTAATCCCAAGTCTAAATCTGACATGTATCTTCATCTGCTAAATTGCAGAATTGTTCACTTTTTGGCCTTATTAGGTTTTATCTTTGCAAACTCACACTGTATAATTAAGATATATTTGAATGCTGAAAGATATTCAGAGGTTTAATATTTTTCATAGTTAGTTTTTCATAGTTAGTTTTTAACCAAAGCTTATGTCTAGATCTCTAAAGCAACATGATTTGAAGCATTAGCATTATATTCATTCTTCATCCAACAATAAGTTAATCATCTAGGAATACATGACTTTCACACATACACTGGCGTCTTTATTCATAACACTATTTACCTGAAGTCTGTGCTATCCGGGAAACAGGTCGATGTTGACTTACCAGGTAATTGGAAATGAGTAGCCACTAGCCTCAGATTCCACAAAGTAATTATGTAAAAAGCTTTTTTGAGATCATGCTACGTCCACGTACTGAGTCTTGTGTGGAACTTGCTCCTGGTACTTCCATCTCCAGTCAAGCAAGAAAATAGCTTTGCAGCCCCCCTGAATGAACAAAAGAGCCACAGTGGGGAGAGGGCAGGAGAGAAAGTCAGCAGAGAGGGAGCGTGTGTTTAAGGCCTTGGGGTGTTTCCTTAGATTAAATGCCTCGTTTAGATGCTTTGGTCGTTTGCCCTTCCTCTCCAACAAAAGAAAACATTCTCAAAGTTACTGCCCCCTTTCTAAACTGTAGGTCGCACTTAAACACGGCAACAAAACCTGTGACATATTTACAGATGCATTACACGTTTGTGTTCTCTTTCGGCTTATTCACAGATGGTTTGTGTTTTCTGTCAGCTCTTGTTTCTTTTGAGCCATAAAAGCTTGTGGCTGCCCTCCGCTTGCCTACTTGCAATTCTTACTTCAGTCAGATGTAAGACATCTAAACCAAAAAGAGAGAGATAATTATGTCACTTTTAGGGGTGCTAAAATAACGGTGCCAGAAAAGCATCGTTGGAAATCAGCAGAGATAGTCAGTTTTAGAAAAATAACAACAGAAAAATGACTGTTGCAAAACATAACACCGTAGGGAAGCTTGTTACATAAGGCAACATAAGGACAACTGTTACATGAAAGAAGAACATAAGGAAGACTGTTACAGAAAGTAGCGACATATGTAACACTGTTACATAATGTAACAACATGAAGAGGACTGTTACAGAAAGTAACAACATAAGGAGGACTTTTACAAAAAGGAACAAGACAGGGAAGACTGTTGCAAAAAGTAAAAACACTATGAGGAATGTTTGATAAATTCAGAATGATTAATGATATATAAATTACCAACAGTGAAAGTTGAACTGTTTAATTTAACTACCCTAAGGGCCTTGTTACATGAATTAAGGTCATAAAGAGTAAGATAGTGGTGGCATGGTGGCTCTATAGGCCGTGCAAAGGATTACCGGTTCAAACTATTTGCATGCACATGTTCACGAGTTTCTTCATCAGTTCAAATGTGATTTTCAGGTTACCCTGATTTCCCTCTGTAGATGTCTGCATGCATGATTACCCTGGGGGAACCACACCTCCAAGGTTCTCCTCCAAGGGACCCTGTAGGAATAAGCAGTCATTAAAATGGATAGATGGCACAGTATTTATAAAATAAATTGGTGGAACATAGTGTAAAAGGGTTGTTGCTTTTTTGGTGAGCTGTAGCATCTTGTTTTTTTTCCTTTAAGTCTTGTGACTTGTGCAAGACCAGTCAGTTTTAGTCCTTGCCTCAGTCTCTGGCATGTGATACAGGCAGTGACTTGTCTGAAGACCCTGTGCAATATTAGCTTCCCTTGTTTGTGCTGGTATTGGGACGACCCACACAGTGTTCCGGGGCTTGGCTTGGTATGCAGGTGGGGATGTGCTACTCATCTGTGTGTACCACCCCCCACCCCACGCCTCAGACACGCTCCACAACACATCCTCTCAGTCATGCAATTTGTCACACTATCCGTCGTTTAATTTGCTCATGGAAGGAGAACAAAAACTACCCCTTGTGTTTAAACAGGCTAATGTACTGGCTTATACCAAAAGCTGGATCAACTTTGAAAAGCTCCCTTTCCCAAATCAAAATGTCAACATTATTCACTAGCATAAACAGAATGCACTCATGCATTAATAATCCGGCAAAGGCAGGATAATTATCAGCTATCTCTGTATAAAATAAAATAAGTTTTCCCTTTTTTTTTGTTTTGTTGTTCTAAAAGGATGTTTTCCAAATGAATATATCTTCTGACACTCCTTTTAGTGCGTATGGAAATCCACTGGCCACCCGATGGAGATTACAGAAGCAATTCCGTCACTGTTGATTGATTCCTGCAGCTGTGTCGACTGGATCACGGGTCAGGCGGCGCTGAGATCCAAACATGTGGTCCAAACAGCGGCCTTATATTGGAGCACTGTTCAGAGTTAGAGAGCACCCTCCAGCGTGACTGTCTCACGTCGCAAAAAACTTGATGCCATTTCTGTAGACAATCACTCAAGTAACACAACCTAGTTTGTTCTGGCCCTTCTATACTAATTAAACTGATTTTCTATTCTAATTAAACTGATATAGGGAGATCGACATAATTAATGGCCACAGATTCACCTTACACTGTTCCTTGGTCTGTGAGCCATTGATGGTCAAAGAATTAATATTGTGTAATACCATCACATGCATAATAGCTCAATTTAAATAGCGTCACTGTATTTGTGCACTGTATTTACTATCAGAAAAACAAATGATTTTAGATATTTCTCACTGTAATATCTGAAAGTCTGTGACCTACATAAATGTATGGCTTCACTGTAAGGACACTCTGTATGTGTAGGCCAGGTGAATATCATTTACAGAAATGTGAGAAGTGGAATATTGTGATGACATCATTACCTTTCAGAATACTGGTTCTCAACCCCAATACTCAGACCTCCTGAGCCAGTCCACGTTTTTTGTTCAATTCCACCACCTACACACCAGATTTTATGAAGCGAATAATTATCAAGTCCTTAATTACCTGTTTCAGGTGCAGGTAGTGGGCTGGAGCAAAATAACTTGTTAAAAAAGACATTTCTTCATTGAAGGTAACTGTATAAATGTATCTGTATAAAAAGGTAATACTGTGAATAACTTTGGGCAAATACATAATAACAATGCTGTGAAAAGGGGAATAAAATACTTTGGTGAATAATGGGCGTAAATAATGTCATTTTTAAGGGGCACAGTGAGCATTGGTCTCTCCAGGCTTTTCCCATAAATAAGAAAAATCAGACGTATCAAATGAAAGATTTTTCTTACAGTCTTAAGGGGGTGAGAGAAATGGTTTAATCATGAGAAATGTAAGCAGCTTCAGGTGGGTCGAACGGTACTGGAAATATTAATAAAAGTCAAGTTTAGCACCGCCCTCTGGTGGCCGTAGTACTGAACCATATAACCCTGGCACTGCCCTCAGTCATTCTACGGCAAATGTACCTCTGGCACTGCCCTCAGTCATTCTATGGCAAATGTTTCATTTTAATACATTGCAAACTTGTTGACAACCCTACTGTATTTACAACAGAAAAATATGCAGCAAAAGGCAGCCTTAATCTGAAAAGACCGTCATTTCACAGAAGGCACATTACAACTTTTTTTTAGATGACTTTTTAAGTTGAATCAGCAGATCTCATGGTTCAGAGACAGAAACAATTGTGGTAGTAATGCATGTATGCATGCGTCCATCCATGCATGAGTCCATCCATCCATCCATGCATCCATCCATCCACCTTTCACTGCTTATCCTGGTCATGGTGGGTGGGGATAATGCCATATATACAATACAGGTGTTGAAACAGAAATGTATTTCTTTAATATTTTAATATCTAAGTGATTATTATTATTATTTTGCTAAAATCCTATTAAGAGTGCAGATACTCTAAAAATACACACACATTGACTTACACAGACACCCACATACACACACACACATACGGATACACAAGGGCACCGAAAAGTGTGTGCGTGTGGGGGGGGATGCACCAATATTCTTTCATGGGGTCCAAAATCCCTAGTTCTGTGCCTGTGTATGTATTTCTTTGGTCTGTGGTTTATACATCTGGAGCTTTTCTGGGTTCTTTCATTGTATATATCTTTTTATATACTGATGTAAAAATAATCTGGTATGAGAAAGTAGGCAATGATGCATGTTATTCTCCACGGTTTGAAAAACAACGAAGGCCAACAGTCCTCATGGTTTGCACTCAAAAAGAATATTTATGATTTATAAAAAATTCTTGATAGAACAGACATTGATTTGATGGAGAGGTTTAAAAATATACATTACAAAGCTCTACAATGCTGCTCCAAAGCCATACCCAGCTTGATGAAAACAGCAGAACACCATTAGTTAGAAAGATCATATTGAAAATAGTGTCAAAACATGCAGCAGATTGTGGCGAATGAAATGGAAGAATTCATTACCCTTTTTATTATTAAAGAGTGTCTTCTGGAGGAAGTACCTCGATATGCTGCATGTAAACGATGCATTAAGTTCAGTCGCATTCAGCTGTACAAGAAAGCTGTCTCTATCTTTTTTGGGATTTCTGTCGGAGAGAACGGTTTGGGTTAATGTGATATTTTAAATGATGACTCAATAGACTTTGTTTTGGTGCATTCCAGCACAACAACGCGGAGACTTCAGGGAATGGAGAACTTCTGTAAATAAGCGGCCCGCGAGCCACATTTCCGCTCAAGCCTGCGAAGGCGACGTCAGCCCGATACAGCTTCTGATCTCGGTGAACGTCCTTCACCGTGGGAAGCAGACAGACAACGTGAAAAGGCGCCCTCTGCCTACCCTAAAACTCCGTTCTGTTCTATTTGATATGAGTATACTTGAGCCCCGGATAATAATTGTCTGGGGGTGGAGTCCAGCGTCCCGCAGTTTTCCATTTCCACCCGCTATGAGTCCATCATGCATCCAGCCATGGATAGAGAGGGCTGTAGACATACCAGGCCCTTACTACTTAACAGTACTGTTTCCAGGGCGAACTCACGGTCTTCGGACAGAATATAAGAGCCTGAATCGCATAACACATTTTCTATACCCATTTACATAAAATAAAATAAAATTGTAGTTAAGTAGCGGAATATCTTTACTGTAACTACATCTATCATCATACTGTAACCATCTAAGTTTTGTGCGGATCAGGTTATTGTAAAAAGGCCTTTAGTGTTTTTAATAGTAAAATAGTACTCAGACGTTATGGATGTAAGTACAGGCGCCCGCATAGGTGATGCATGCACGTGAAGCAGCGGCCGGGACCGGGAGCGCGAGCCGCCGTCTGCGAGGCTCGCGGCCGCCGCGTGACGCCCCGAGGCCACATGACACAAACTTTTCTTTTGCGCTCATTCGGGGCTTCGCTGCTACTCGCGGAAAATGGCGGCGCGGTGAGCTCCGGCCAGGCAGGAAAAAAGTGGGAAAATAAAGGGAAAAAAGTAAAACAACGGGGGAAAACGCGGCGGCTTTGTCCGGCGGACTCAGCGTATCAGAGAGAGAAGTTTTCTTCGGTAGTTTGCGAGGATGTCCCGGTGGGTCCCCACTAAGAAGGAAAAGTACGGCGTCGGTGAGTAACGCCGAAACTTGGGCGTCCCGGCGCTCCGGCCGCGGCGGCGGTCCGCTTCGCGCCGCTCTTATCACCAACTTCGTGCGCAGTCGGCGGAGAGCTGCCGCTGTGTTTTATCGCCACTTTGTTAGCAGTTCGGTATTTTCTCCCTTCGTACGGGCAGCGCCAAGCGACCCCCGCAGGGGCTGTAGAATGGGGTGCGGCGAAGCCCGACGCTTTGTAGCGGGACGGCTGGGGTCCGGGACGCCGGTGGGGGCGCGCCTGGCCGCTACCCCGTATCCAGAGCCACCGGGCCCGCGGCCGGGCCGCCCGGCACACGAAGCTCCCCGATCAGAGTTGGATGACTGGACTAAAGCGGACGGGCATGGCGGTCCGTTCGCCTTATTAACCGAGCGGATGCCCCCGGTGTAGGGGATTATAAATAAGTGCGGCACTCTGATTTTTTTGGGGTCTATTACGTGTTATCTATTCTATGTTTTGTTCTGCCAAAAACGAAGAAAACGGTTTGTTTATGTTTCTTTGAGTGTTTCTCTGAGTGTAAATCCTGCCGACGGGAATCAGCCTGATCCTGGCGCGTATTATCGATCAGTGGGACGCACAAACTCAGCGCTGCTCCAGGGAAGTCCCACCGCCGCTTGGAGAGCGAGCCGGGGCCGCATTCGCGCAGCCGCCCGCCTAACCTGCGAGCGAGCCGACTCGAAACGGAGTTTTAACTAACCAGTGCGCCGAACATTTTTGTCACACTTACTAACTACTCCATACGGTGCAAATAGACTGTACGCTGTGCTTTAAGTCATGCAGGTGGTGTTGGTGGACTGGACAGCATGCTTAGCTAGTCCAGACAGTCCTGGCAGACTGGAAACCAAGCTTTAAGCAGTCCAGGGGGTACCAGTGGGCTGGGCACCATTCTTTAACCCAGGGGTCTCGAGCTCCAGTCCTGGATGAGTCCCGGCACTGCACATGTTTGGGTTCCGTCTCATTTTATGCGCCCGATTCAATTTCTCTGCTAATCACCACACAGTTCTTGTGAATCAGGGATGGTGGAACAGGGAGAGAACTAAGCTGTGCAGGGCTGGGTCTCTCCAGGACTGTAGCTGGAGACCCCTGCTTTAACTAGTCCAGGTAGTGCTGTTGTGCATGTTGTGCGTTGATGGATGGGAGTGTTGGTGTTGTGCTGCTGAATTACCACAAATTACCCTGTTCCAGCTTTGGCAGCCGGTTGGGGGAGAATGTCACAGGCGCTATATTCCCACAGGCAGCTCAGTCTGCTAAGATACATGCACATATTTTACTATGAAGATGGGAGGCACTCTGACTTTGCAGGCAGGATGGGGTGCGGTAACTTGACAGGCGCCTGACAACGGGGGGGGGGGGGTGAAAGCAGACCTAATTTTTAAAAATAAGGCCGCTGGTCATCCTGTACGCGTCAGTGACCTTTGAAGTCGCAACGAGGTGAAGCTGAGCCGAAGCTGCTGTGTACGAGAGATGTCAGGTACCTGCCGTAGACTTTTCACAGTACTTTGCACCTCTAGGTACACTTAATCCATCCCGTGCGTCTCCCCTCATTGGCCTGGAAGCCACCCGTCGTTCCAGCTGTCAGCAGCTGTGTGTTGGAGAGAGCCCCTCAAGTTTAACCGTTTGTTCGAGATCTCCTGCGGAGACACTCAAGCCTTATTTGCAGCTATGGGTGAAGGAGCCAGTGTTTTCTCTAATGATAAAATGAGAGCATTCTCCCCAGGAAGTGTTTCACTTGCTTTTCAGATGGGTTTTCTCCTTGTTAATATTGGATGATTTTTGCCCCTTGGTTGAAATTCAACTACATTGCAGGATATTTTGCACAGAAAAAAGGTCGTTGGACATTAGAAAATTGTGACAATACATTGTTCCTCAAACAATTTTTATTTCCCCTCTCAAATATTTTGCTCTCGCTTCTTCAAAAGGGGGATAATAGTTCCTCACAAACTAACAGACTACAGGCAAAAAATATTTCATTTGCCAAGATCCTTAGCCTTGTCAAGAGCTTGTCTTAGTTGTGGTAGTTGAGAATATTTTATCTGTCCCAGTTGTTCCTTCCATTTAGAAAGCCTTTCTTGTGTTGTGGATTTTCGGTTGTCGGTATAAAGTTGGTGTTTTTCTGAAGTTAAGTGATCTTGTTAATTTAATTTGAGAACCAGACTGAGGGGATATTACACTCAGTGTTTTAAGTTCCTGCAGTAATTGTACGGTAGTTTGTTGTAGCTCTCAAACAATAATGTTATCAGTAGAGATGCACCGATCCGATATTTGGATCGGTATCGGTGCCGATCCAGACCTATTTGACGGATCGGGTATCGGCCATGCGTGACCGATCCACGTCCTATACTTACTTATTTAGTT
>JAODLD010000047.1:5921729-5937685 GCA_026781065.1 Mormyrops boulengeri | reverse complement strand
GTAAGCGCTGGGACTTTGCCCCCTCCCTGCTGCTGTGCTAAAACGAGCCAAAATGGTTTGGAGGGAATGGGATTGAGTTAGTTCATGCTGTATTTTAAAAGCAATGCACAGGCTGGTTTTGTTTCCACCCCTTTTCTGGTTATATATATGTATGCAAAGATCTTAAGAGTGTATTGGCAGTGGGGACAGGGGCTCACACGACATACCCCAGTATCTTTCTTTGGGCACAAAACGCTCTTCACATGGATTGCTTCTGACCAAAAGCCTCTTCTGCTCCTGATGAGATAAGGTCTAAAAACTCCCATGACAGTGGGGAAACCAGAGTGAGATGGATGTGATTTCTCTAGGATGGCTTAGACATGCATCACTCACGCGAAAAGCTGTAGAAATGAATGTCTGGCGCCCGCAGATGTCTGCGCGTGGACTTCTGTGTCCGCCCTGTGGAGATGTGTGGCTGGGCGGCCTTTTGTTTGCACGAAGCCGTCGTTGGATGCTGGAGTTGACAGCATGGACAGTTCTAAACACCACGGATGCTTTAATCTGATTTGTACCCTGAACTGTAGCTGGGAAGCTGGTTTGTTTGTATACGCAGTGCGCGAAGTCCAGTCTTTTTCCTTGCTCTTTGATGTCGTTTGACAGGTTTCTGTGCCTTTTACACATGGTGCATTCTTTGCATCTAATCTGTGTGAGATCTTTGTTCCCACAATTTGTTGGTGTTTTCTTATGTTTCATGATTCTGCGTCACCCCCACGCTTTGTTCCTGTTCTCTGTCTGCGTTGTTAAGGGCGTTAAAGCTAACGTTGATAACTACGTGCTTTGTAGCTTCATGAAGTGCGAGTCTGCCTTCAGGTTGTGTCCTGCCCGGATCGTGCTCATCAGAGCCGGAATTGGAAGCTGCGTGTGGTGCTGGTCGCTCGGCCGGAATGAAGTTGTGGAATTTTCTCTTGTGCAGTTTTTGCACGTTACATGCCATTCACATCCTGGATGATTACTTTTAAAGCCACTCTTCCTCCTGTGTTATCAGGAGAGACCACGTACATCATGCTGCTCTATCATCCCAAACATCCTTTATACTGCGCACATGGTTATTTTATTCTGGGAGTTTTTTTTTGCGGAGACTTTGCCCGGGGTTGCAGCAGTGAGGGTCTCACTGGCTCTGAACCCACAACCTTTTTGTTTATGTTTGGGGCTGACTAGATGGTTCTCTGGCATGTGACCATACTCAAGGTTAATGTGAGCCTTTTTTGGTACCCTGTTACTTCACTGGCTTGCATCACTCATGGATCAATCCATGATAGACTGTATCAACACAGTTGACAATACTTTAAGTTTATTTTTTATTATTATTATTTTATGATGTTTTAAAGTAATTTTCCATCTGTCCACACATCTCTGGAACTGCCTTTCAGAGCACTTAAGTGTAATGGTTAATGAATGTGGATGGTCCAACTGATTCTGACTAGTACTCTTGCCTCACACCATGATATAGGCGGTTTCAAACCCACCCCTTGTGCTGGGTTCCTGTGGGTCTGCTGACTTCCTTCAGCTGCACTGCTGACCTGCAGACTCGGAGGCCGAAAAAAATATGCAGTTAAGCTAACTGGCATCTCTGAATTGCCCCAGCCTTAGTCTTCCTGGGATAGACTCCTGCCCATTCCCCCACAAGCCAGACCAGGATAAGTGGGTGGAAGGTGGATGGATGGATGAATTAACATGCATACATAATTGAAAGCTGTGATCTACTGCATTGCTTCAAGCATGACTACATCTAAGTTTGTCCTCACAATGTATGCAACACCTGTAGTTGTGTTCATTGTAGCAAATTGAAGCTGCCGTTGGCCTGCTGCTACCCCCTCCCTGTGGCAGGTACCTCTTATGTTGGTATCTTGTACTGAGAATTGCTAATCAGCAGGTGTCAATCTAAATAATCTAAATCAAGACCAGTGAAGATTACAGCCGTGTTTGTGCTTTAGTTTGCGCTGAAAATTGTGGAGAGGGGAAAAAAATGACCCGTCTGTGTTTGTGCTCTTTAGTCATAGTCACTTTTACAGCATGCATGACGGACTGCTTCCCGACTCCCTTCTTTGTAAGGAAGGCTAATCCCTTATATCCATTGATCTGCCTTTAATTACCGCACTGACTTCTGGGAAGGCAGCGTAAAGCACCTCAGTCAGGCTTCTTTATTGCAGGCCAGTGGCAGAAGTGCCCCGCGGGGCCTCCGGGCCCAGTATCGCTCTACTTTTCGTAACGTTTCTGCTGATTATCACAGTTGCGCTGCAGTCATTATGATTCCAAAGCCAGTTGCACTGCTCACCTGCACTGCTCACCTGCAGACTCGGAGGCTGAAACTTTTTTCAGTTGGAAGTAAATAGACTGGGTCTCACCCCCGCTATGTTGGGGGTTTGACAAGGTGAGTGAGTGAGTGAGTGAGTGAGTGATGTCTCGAATGCAGATTGGCCGTATACCATGTAGGCTTAGTGGTGACCAGTCGTATCTTGGGGATGGCTTTGGCATTGAAACACATGGAATTTTCATCTCCTGCCTGGGTGTTTTTGGTGCCCCCCTTCCTGACCTTTCTTTTGGGCATGGGGGGTGGGTGAATCCCTGCATATCCAGTGCTGAATCTCTGCTGAATGTCCCCCTACGGGTGATGAGATCTCTGCTGCCCATGGACTGACCCAAGTTGGTTGTGTGTTGCTGGGAGATTTAATCAGTTGTATTTTTATGCAGATGTTTTCCTACCTCGGGTGGTATTGTAGCGATTTTTATTTGTGGTGGAGTCTGCATATAGTATTGAAATAAAGCAGTGAATTAGACCCTGTTTTTCCAGGATGAAAGTGTTATCTTATAATTTTTTTTTTTAATAAAATGTGTCCTCTATGGAATGGTCTGATAACAGGAAAGGCCATTGTCAAAACAAAGGGGGACACGCCTTTGGGTCCTGAGAAAGCCAGGCTGTATGCAGAGTGGGTTAGACAGCTGCCTGTCTGCATTTTTGGCTTTCTTGGGACTTGGGAGCATTGAATAAAATTGTGCTTTTCTGGATTTAGCATTGGGCTGGGGTAAGGTGTTGTCACACGGAGATGTGCAGTTCTCAAACTGACTAAATATCAACAGCCTGGTCATTGATGATTGATTGAGTGTCTAGAAATGGTTTTAAATTACCTGCTTAAGTGGATCCTGTTTGATACCTCATGCATCTCATATTGAAATGTACGGCTGTTTGTTGTTGTTGTTGCTGCTGTTTTAACCCCACCCATTCTTAAAGCTGTACACACATGAATCTGTGTGTGAGCATTAATCTTTGCTGGTTTCTTTTTCATGTGAAGCTTTCTGCGTCTCTCCTGGAGATGTGCTGGTAAAACCAGACTCCAGCAGATACTTTCTGATGAATGAGAGTGTGTTCATTTGCGTGTGTTGTTCTGGGGGTGGGGTGCATCACTGTTCTCATAGCCTACTAGACTCTGCAAAGATCTAAACACTCCGTGCCCCCCCCCCCCCAGTGGGGAGGCTCTGCCAGCATACTTTGTATTCCTCTCTGACCCACTAGATCTCTCGCTTGTTCTTTTCCCTCTTCTGCTTTCTTCTCCCCCTGTTCCTCCACTTGTCTCCCACCTCTAACGTGCTGGTATCCTGGATCAACTCTGACCCTCACTGCCCATGCCACGGAGCACGCTGGCGTGCCTTGTGCTGATGTTGAACTTCTCCTTATAGTCCCATTGGGGCTGTGGCCTTTTTAATTTTGGGTTAATTGCCGTGGCCCTGTCTGCTCTCTTTAGGAATAAACAAACAGGCTGGCCTGCTATATTTAATAGATTTCACGGAGTCAGGGTGGCAGTCTTTTAGCGGGTGTCCCTTTGTTCCTGCACTGTTCCTAATTAAAATAATCAGACCTCTATCTCAGTTGTAAAGCCTCTGATTAAACCCATTAGAAAAGGACTCAAAATTAATTATAAGTTCCTCATACTGTTTTCCCAGCAGGGCTGCTTCCACACTGCTGTGTGGGTTGAGTAACTGTACAGTCCTCTCTGGGGGCCTTAGGGCTGGGACTCTGCTTGCTGCTATGTTGGGAGGGGGGATCTTGTGGACTGGGAGCTGGGCTTCCTGTGGGGAGTGGTGACAAGCTGGCACTGCTGGGTTCGGAACGGAGTTTGAGGCCTGCGCTTCATTTTTGTGGTTCTGTTGGTGAGCTGGGTTGTGATCCTCCTCTAGGCACTTTGCTTTTGTTGCCTTAGCAACCATTGGCTGGTCTGTAAAAAGGGCACTTGTGAGGACCAATTTCCACATACTGACTTGTCCTGGATGGTCTCATCAGTTGTCTGCCTTCACCTGAATAATGCTGGGTGGTTTCCATCTTTCTTCCTTTAAATTCTGCTTCAGAATTCCTGCCTTGTCCCAGAGCCCCCAGTCTAGTTGTACAGATAGTAAATTGGACTCTGTTATGATAGAACGTGGTTGACACCCCAGCTCTTGCTCAATCACATGGGCGACCGC
This sequence comes from Mormyrops boulengeri, assembly GCA_026781065.1. Lineage (NCBI taxonomy): Eukaryota > Metazoa > Chordata > Actinopteri > Osteoglossiformes > Mormyridae > Mormyrops > Mormyrops boulengeri. The sequence goes on along the minus strand of JAODLD010000047.1, from coordinate 5,933,191 downwards.
GCGTGTTTTTTCATGCCACTGCCTGTGAATTCCTATGCCTTGCCCGACACAGTACCCGACCTGGCCTGCAGGGTGAGCACTTCTGGGCACATAGCTGGGCTGTGGCTGTTAGCTGCTAATGCCAATGTCCTGGTTGCGAGTAGGTCAATCAGTGGCATACCCCCTTTTGTCCATACTTAATTTTAAACCCACCCTTTGATCCCTTGCTGCCATGACTCTGGTTTTACTGGAATGCCCCCCCCACTTTTATAGAAGCTGTGGTTATTAGGGTAGGAAGTCAACTCGTGCTGAATTGACACAGCAGAGTTTGGAGTGTGTCCAAATAGGCCAGTGGTCTGGGCTGAGTGGCCAATGTGGGCCTTTTCGAGATCCAAGTGATCTCCGCCCCGGAACAGTCCAGTGGGCTGTCATGCTGTTCTCTGCTGAAGTCAGCCAGTCTACATGAAAATGAGCTGAGGCCTATCCTTGGAACAGATGATGGCTGCATGTTGCAGAAGTGAACAGGTCTTTGGGATTCCTGTTTGTTGTCCTCATGCTGCGGTGAGCAAGCTGTGGCACATGCGATATGGGCCACGCCCCTATAAGTCAGTGTCCAATCAGATGCCAGAGGCTGCTGAATGTTCCTCTGGAGCCATTTCTGCGGGATTCCACTCGCTTCCTTTTCTGAGGGTCGTGTTTCATTAAATCGTTGAGTTGAGCTGAGGACTTCTTGGTCCTCCTGGTTTTGAAAAGGAAATTCCCGATTCCATTGTGGTTGATGAACTCTGGCCCTTCATTTGCTTGTATTTCTAAATGATGACTCACGTTGCTGTTAATTCTTCCAATATAGTATCATTTGTCTTCCTATTGCAACACTTCACCACAATTACAAGCCATTCTCTAATACTGATGGCTGGCGGTAAATCTGTATGGATATTGAATTACCGTGCTTTTGCATATTTACATATTTAACAGACTTTTGTCCAAAGACATACGGAGTGAAGGTCCTTGCCAACAGACCCAGTAATGAAATCACTATGGCAACCTCAGAATTTGAAGCAACAACCTTCTGATGGTGGCCGAGGTATCCTAACCTGCTGAGCCATGCAGCAATCCATCATGTGTTTACCTGCCTGGTGGATTCTGTTTGCTGTTTATGTTCATGGTACAGGAAACGGATGCTCTGAATTCTTGGTGCTCTTTCAGTCCTGCCTTTACGTGCATATGCAGATGTGGCTGTTTCTGCCGCTGTCTGTTGAAGTCTTTTCCACTCCACTTGGCTTATCTGCTGAAGCTGTCTGCGGTTGCCGTTTCAGGTCAAGTTGGTGCCGTTTGGTCGGTGCTCCCGGCCATCGGACCACTTCTTTCTCTGGTCATTAAAGCCCGCTGTCGTCGATGACCCCGTTATACCGACGTTTGCAGGAAATGTATGATTTCCGAGATCCTTAATCAGTGCAGTGATCTATAGATAGATGGGATGTGTTTAATCTACAGTGTTTCAGCATGGTTAATCAGATTGGAATGCGGCGTTTTTGGGCATTTCTTGGAAATTAATCACAGTTATGAATAATTAAATTTCAGGCCCTGTGAAGTGGGTGAGAACTGCTTATGTATTTTGTCTTAAATGTGTCAACAAACAAACTGACTATTTTCTTGAAAAGGGTGTTTTTTTCTCTTTTTAATGCTGGGCTGCCTTAGATAGTATTAGACTTTTTGTTTATGAATTTTCATTAGCCTCATACAGTGGTTTTACATATATCCCTGCTTAAGCATTATTCTTAATATTTCATTTAAAATCTCTAATATCTGAAGTACAAGCTCACTCCTCTAGCTGACAGACAGCAGGAAGGATTTTTCCAAGGAGTGGTAAAGCTGCAGGGGCAATTCTTGTTAATTATGAATCTGAAGCCACTGGATGCTGTTGCTGAGGGACAGAATGTTATTGCCCCTGATTTTGTGATGAGCAGTCCGGGTGAGGAGTTTATCCCTGGCTCTGAGAAGGGACATGCACTCCTGGAGAACACTTTTTTTTATAGGCTTGCTAGATGCATGAAGCAGCTGCTGATATGCTCTCACAAAGCTTTTCAATTTTATTTTAAAAGAGTTCGATCTGAATAACTCGGTGTGTAGGCCGCGTGTCGGAAGATGATAATTAAGATTTCACTGCTAAGCCCATACTTACAGCGGTCTGTTGTGAAATCAGGCCTTTTTTGGTCATGAATGACTATTGTGTTGTTGCCATTTTTGGTATTTCTTTGGTGCCTGGCTTGGTACATATCGAGTGACTCTTGTGAACTGTGATGAATGCATGTATGTCTTACATCAGCACACAAATGCGTGCTTTTCGCCCAGGCATTCTCCCCAGTTTTCAAGCAGGAAACGGGCGCATTACCCACTCGACTTACTGGGCGTGTGTGTGTGTGTGTGTGTGTGTGTGTGTGTGTGTGTGCACACGTTTGCCTGGAATGGACTGGCGTAGCAGGTTACACCTGCTTAGTGTCTTGCTGGATCTGGTCAAAGCTGGTACGATTGTCATGCTGTACTGTGCAGACCCGCTGTTGTCCACTAGGTGATGATGTTCTGCTTCTGCCGTCATCCGGGCTGAGAGGAAACGTCACAGTGAGTAATTTAATGGGCTTTATGTGATCGGCCTGGCACTTTTATTTATGAATTCTTAATCGCTTGGGTGACTGTGGCGTCTGATGGAGCTTAGGTCATGTTTGAGTGTGGTTGTCAGTTAAGGCTGCTGTCTCACTGGCTTCCCGGTTACCTGCTGCTTCCAGTGGCACCTTGGTGCCCCTGCTGTGCGCCCAGTGCCTGTTATTAGGCATGTGCCTTAATGAGTGGCATCTGGACTGGCGGTTAATTCGGTCAAGACCACGTGCGCCCCACTGTGGGCGTAGGTGAGTAATGATACCATAGTAACAGCTCTACCTATGAGCTGTTGTTTCAGTGGCAACTGAGATCATGTCATTATCATGATGATTATAAATAAATCGATATGTCGATAGTTCAGCTGGCTGCACATGTGGTTCTCCAGCTGTCATTTGGCTGAACGGTGCCTCTAAAGCCCTCCTGATTGGGTCCAGCCGTCTGTCATTTGGATTCCAAACAAAACCCGAGGTAGATGGGCGTGATCATGGTCCGACGTGTGGCAGCTGGGGCCCCCTCTCTCCTGTGTGCGAGTCAGATCACATGAGTCCTGCCTGGCAGCTCCCACATCCCCCCCTGCCAACAACTGCACAAAGGGGGGGTGCCATTGTGGACAAAACAGCGCACAGCCCACGGGTGAGACAGTTTATCACCAGCTGAAAGTGTTAGCTCCTGGGAGTTTTACTTGCAGAAAAATTTTCTGAGGGCAGAATGAAAAATGATTGGTTGAGAGAGATGACGAATCAGATTACTTGGACCCACCTCCCCTACAATCTAATTGGTCATCTCTCTCAACCAATCATTTTTCAGTCTGCCCTCAGAACATTTTTGTGTAAAGTAAAACTGTCATGAGCAAGGTGTTAAATTGGCAAGGTCCCCATTTGTGATCCACTTAAGACCCAAAAAGAGGTCTACTGTAGTTCTGAGTCACAAAGCACATTCTGCTATTACTGAGGGTGCCCAGCTTACCCATGAGCTTACCACCTTGGGTATGAATAGCTGTGGTTAAACGGACCACTCTGGCATCTGCGGACATGCTGGGTCTGCTGGCATTCCCCTTATGAAGGTTTCCCCTTCCCTGTGTGATGGGAGTGTGACTCTTAGCTTTAAGCTAATGAGCACACGGCAGGCTAATTGGCTGCCATGGTAACAGGCCACCTGCATCATTGTCCTGTGTTTAGTTCCTAATGCATCGCTCGTGTCTCCTTGTCTCCCACCAGCGATCTACAACTATGACGCCAAGGGGCCCGAGGAGCTCTCCTTACAGATTGGGGACACCGTGCACATTCTAGAAACGTATGAAGGTGAGTGAGGAGACGTCTTCTCTCTCGTTGTCTCGCCATGGGACCGACTGCACGCAATATTCCAGAAGGCCTTTGGCGGGAGGCACAGATTGGGTATTGATACCTGTGGCCTGTGTGCTGGGTGGGGTGTCGTGAAGCTGCTTTGGTTTGTAAAGTTTGTGAAGTACTCCCCCTTCTGTATTAATCACAGCAGTCAGTAACTAGTGCTCATACTCCATATTTAGCATGGCAGAGGTCTGGATGGCTGAGTATGTGCCTGCCCTTATCGGATATCCTCTCTCAACAAGGTCGCCGATCAAATGAAGTTAATTAACTGCATATAATGAAAATGTCTCAGTGCCCCCCACCTTCCAGCCATGTGAAACAATAGGCATTTTCTGACCGTATGTAAATAATGACTTTAAAGGGCTCTAATGGTCCAGCTTCTTCATAGATTGCTGCCTCCCCCACCACTCATTAATGATGAGTGTTTCCTCTGATTTCAGGCTGGTACAGAGGGCACCGCCTGCGTAGGAAGACAAAAAAGGTGAGTGAGGATGAGTGAGTGGGGTGGATGAATGGAGTGAGTGGGGTGGATGAATGGAGTGAATGAGGTGGAGTAAGAGAGGGGGATGAGTGAATGGATGGAATAAGAAGGGGGGGATGAGTGAATGGTGTGGAGTAAGAGAGGGGGATGAGTGATTGATGTGGAGTAAGAGAGGGGGTGAGTGAGGTGGATTAGTAATGTGAGTGAGTGGGGTGGATGATTGTGAGTGAGTGAGGAGGATGAATGGAGTGATTTGATGTGGAGTAAGAGAGGGGGTGAGTGAGGTGGATTAGTAATGTGAGTGAGTGAGTGGGGTGGATGATTGTGAGTGACATATGACGATGGGAGCACCAGGCTGGTGTAAACTGAACACAAGTTGTTTCCTTGTGCTGTGCGGGTTTATCATGCACGGTGATGTTGGCTTTTATTATTGAAAGCGGTGTCACAGTGTGAGTGATTGTGGGCCTGGGCGACGGGCAGCCGATTATCTTTAATCACCCACTTTCTGTCTTTGCAGGGCATTTTCCCCATGGGCTACATTCACCTGAAGGACGCTGCCGTCGAAGGCAGCGGGTTAGTCCTCTTTAAATCCTGTTGCCTGCTTGCTCACTGCTTCCTGCCAAAGGGACTGTTTTTATAGGCCCAGTCGACATGTGATCGATGTTTGTGAGGCCAGGACCTCGTTACTTAGTAGGATGGACCCCCTTTTCTCAGCGTCATAAAGCTCAGCGCATCGTTCCCCCAAACCCTCAGAGGGCGTGATTAATGGACCCCCCCACTCTCGCTCACTTCCCCGCCTGGCTGATCTCGCCACACCAGGCTCCGTGTCCTTGGCTGTGAAAGCTTCTGTCTCCTGCCGCTTTACGTGCATCTTCCTCGAGATGGGTGCGGATATCCAGCTAAGTCTGCACATCTAAAAGGCGGAGATCAGGAGATGGGGGCCGGCGTTTTGGGGGGGTGGGGCGGTGGTGGTTTTTTTTTCTTCAAGGTGTCAGATTGTCATACTGTGTTATAATCTTCATGCTGTGCATCCGTGAAATGACAGAATCGAGGCAGCCTCACTCGTTATAAAAGGTGAAATTAAACTATAATTTCATAGATGGAGAAAAAGTATCTGGACAGTTAAGGACAGCGATAACGGGGGGGGGGGATCACTCTCTTTGGGAGGACAGCAGATCTTGATGGGTTGTGTGTGTGTGTGTGTGTGTGTGTGTGTGTGTGTGCGCGCGCGCGCACGCCCGCCCCGTGTGTGTATGTGCCCATGTATGCCGCCTTCTCTGCACTTCCCACCTTTCTGGTCCGTACCCCTCAGTCCTGTCTCTGAGCCTAGTCGCCTGATATCCCCACTGCCTGTTTGATGGAAGCGTGAGTCGGACCCCAAGGCGATCAGTGCGAAACATCTCCCCACAGGCAGAAGGAGACAGTCATCCCCATCGAGCAACCCCTGGTCCACGAGGTCACCACCACTTTACGGGAATGGGCCGCCATCTGGAGGGAGCTCTATGTGGTGGGTATCACCGACCCCGTGGGGAACACACATAGTGGGACATATTTGCGGATCTACGCTACTTAAGCAGGCATGCTAACGCACGAGCACACAGACACAGGCTTTCAGGTACAAGTACGAATAGACGAGGTAGATCTTACCATTAGGGAAACTCTTCAGCTTAAACAAGTTCTGCTTCTTTATCACATGGTCCGAATGCACCTAAGGTACATCAGTCTGGCCTGGTTCAGTCCGTGTCAAACTGAGGCCCAATTCCCATCCTCTAGGGGGACAAGCGGGAGACCTTCAACAGCGTCCGTGACATGATCTACGACCTCATTGAGTGGCGTTCCCAGATCCTATCCGGCACCCTTCCTCAAGACGAGCTGACGGAGCTGAAGCAGAAGGTCACCTCGAAAATAGACTATGGGAACAAGTGAGTGGGGGAGGTGGGGGGCACACCCACCCCATGTAGCAAGCCACAGCCCCACCCATCGGCTGTTTTGGCACGTTTCACTCCCTGAACAGAGAAGCATTAGTCAACCTGACTGTGCTGAGATCGAGGTGACCGCGATCCCAGCCATCACCGTGACCAATATACAGCAGAGAGGGACAAATGCATTGTGCTCAGGGCTGAAAGCCCGTTCGGGAACAGGAGGGAAGGAGGGAGTGGCATTTACTTTTGGGGCTCGAAATATTGCCTTTTGAGAGGTCAGGGACATTATCTCTCCTTAGAGGTACATGCTGGTACATTTTTTATTTTTTTTTTTTTAAATCACCTTTACTCTGGATTACATTTTACTTAATGGTCATCTTACCTCCCACAGTCAGGCATTTCCGTAACCGCACACAGTCAAAAAACAAAAAAACAATCTTAAACTTTCTGTCAGGTACCTGGGCCTGGACCTGGTGGTTCGGGATAAGGACGGGAATATCCTGGACCCGGACCTGACCAGCACCATCAGCCTGTTCCGAGCCCATGAAGCGGCCTCCAAGCAAATAGAGGAGAGGATACAGGAAGAGAAGGTAGTATCTGCATGGCCTGGCAGCCCTTGTCTGAACTTATTCGACAACCTTTTCTTAAAGTGAGGCTGAAGTTCAGCTTGAGTACACTGCTCCCTTTATAGGAACCGACTCCTGCCTGTTCCCACGTATCCTGGTAGATATGATGGACGTTTTGCTGCCAAAGCCTGGGATGGGAGGTGGAGAGTGTTTCCTACCGGAGAATTGTGTGGGCCAAGGTTACATAAGAGAACTTTCCTCAGTTCAGAGTGCTGAAGCTTGCCGCTCGGTGCCGTGGCTCTGACTTTGTCCAGCTGCTAGATGGAGCCCGGATGAGCACCGAAGCCCTTGAGCCTGACTAAATCTCGAGGGTTTTTATCAGCCGCTCCCTGAGCCGTTTTCTGTGCCCGTTAGAAACTTTCAGTCAGTTTTCCCGTTCTCTCCAGACCCCGGCGAGCCATGGGCAATCGTTTGTTTCCCTTAAGATCACTTAGCCCTGCTGTCAATTATATGCTTCAGGGAAACTGTAGTTTTTGCACAAAGTCCAGTTTTCAGTCAGTGTGGGGGTGTCAGACGCTACAGCAGATGTCGTTGCGTCGAGGCAGGATGAGGCCTGGTCTTTTTTTTGGTTCCTTCCGAGTGTCAGAGGTAAGTCATTTTTAGGGAGTTCACTGGGCTGCCAGGAAGTTTGAGGCTGGTGGTGAATTACCTTTCAGACCAGCTGTCTGTGTCCATGCAGGCTTTTATTTTTAATCCCCCCCCCGAGATAACAGCGCAGGGGAATCTCAAAGAGCTTGCTTTGACGGAATCACAAAGAGACTCGCCTCTTACTTTAATGCCTCTCGACTGGCCTCTGTGCGCTTTGTTTCCTGTCTTTGGCCCTTTGAGCGCACGGGCGCGGTTCGCATCTGCTCCCGACAGTCATCTTCTGTCGGGAAGCGCGATCTGTGAGCGATAGAGAAGAGTTTAGGTATCGTGATCATCTGATCCGCATGCGTATCGTCGGAGTTCTGTCACATTCAGCGGCAGCACTAGACTTGCCTGTTGCTTCATCAGTCATGTAATGTTTGGCCCTTTGTTTGCATCTGCCTGGAGGAGAATCTTCAGCTCAGAATATCGGAGTGTTTTTGAGATGGCAGCTTGGATGAGATGATTGCGTCTGCTTGCTCCAACAGTCCCAGAAACAAGACCTGGACCTCAGCCGTCAGGAGAAGTTTGCCTCCACACCTTCCTTTGCCTTGTTCATCACCCTGAAGAACGTGGTGTGTAAGATCGGCGAGGACGCAGAGGTGCTCATGTCTCTGTACGACCCCGTGGAGTCCAAGTTTATCAGGTAGCCCGGTCCCGCTAAGCCTCACAGCTCCACGCAACTGCAGAAGTTTCGATCCTCGCCTTCTGTGGTGTCTCTTCGTGTAAACTGCCTGTGTGACATTGAATGAACACCCATTCCTGTGCTCTGGTGGATGTCTATCCACTCAATGTTACTTAATTTTTAAGATGAAATACCCCCCTCCCCAGTGAGAATTACCTGGTCCGATGGTCAAGCTCCGGATTGGTGAAAGACATTGACCAGCTGCACAACCTGCGAGCTGTCTTCACTGTAAGTGTCTGGCCAGCTGTGTCTGATTTCCAGCTCGTGTTTGGGTCTTGACCCTTCCCTCTGCCAGTGTGATTAAAATCAGCCCATCCATCCATGGCCTCAAATGGGAGTTTTAAGCTCTTCTCCCGAGGCCCCTCTGTCATACTCTGGCTTATAGCACCTGTAATATGGCCTTCGCCAAAAGAAAACACTCAGGCCCTGTCTGGTGGGTTAGTCCAGTATAAGCATCTGCCATCTGCGGACTGTTAAATGATGTCCAGCGTTGTAAATAGCGACTGATGAGATATTACAAGCAGAGGTGAAAAGTTCAGGTCCTGAAAGGAAAAATCTAGATCAAGATTTTGTTTCAACCAACCCGTTGTTTATATGTAGTGTATATGACTTTTTATTCTCGACGGGTTGGGTGAAACAAAATCTTGTTCAGGATTTGTACTTTCTGGACCTGAACTTTCCACCTCTGAGTGACTGGATCCACGGCCCGTGTATGATTCTGACCCCCACCTTCTCTTCCTCTGCTCAGGACCTGGGCAGCGTGGACCTTAAGAGGGAGAAGATCTGTTTCGTCTGTCAGATCGTGAGGGTCGGCCGCATGGAACTGAGGGACAACAATGCGCGCCGGTTGACCTCGGGACTCCGCCGGCCATTTGGAGTTGCCGGTATTCCTTCTTTTCAGTCTCATTACATATCACACTTCGACCTGAGTGGCACTCTGAAGGAATACCCTAACAAAAAAAAATCTTCCCAGATGAATTCATTTTTTTGTGATCAATTGTCAGATTCTGTATTGCTAAAGAAATAGCTGTACCCTCGCCTGGAAGGTTGTGGGTTCGAATCCCCTGGCCAGTAGAGTAATCGTATCACCATTGAGGCCTTCAGCAGCTGCCCCAGGGACGCTGGCTGATCCTGCTCTCTGATCCTCACTTGCATGTTGCTTTGTCCCACAAAAGCACTCAGTAAATAAAAGTGGACGTTTTTCTTTGCAATTAATTTTTTTTTTTGAGTTGAAAAGATTATTTATGTTTTTGTTCAGGCAGCTGGGCGGACGAGTCGTTTGTCTGCCTCGTTGAGTAGCCTTGTCTTGGACAGAAACCAAAGGGTTTTAGCTCAGGTTAATTCAGAGGAATCGGCGTCTGATCGGCCCCTGCAGGCGGAATGCTGGCTGTGTAGAAAACTAATTAGGCTGGCTCGATGCCCGGGGCGTGCCAAGATGTACGGCTTGCCCCAGCCCCCCTCCCTCTGTTTTCTGGCTCACATGAGAGATCAAACAGGCTTCCTGATGCATGATACTTTATCATACTGGATTATTTTTTTTTTTTTGTCATCTATTCTGAAATGGGCCTCATTTTTTGCACAGACCTGCACAACGTATTCGGTCCCGAATTGCGTGATGGTCGCTTACTCAGCCGGGTGAATGTACATTTTAAGTTGGGTCGTGTGCTTCCTGGACCCGCGGAAGTGTCCTTGTGTGTCGGGCAGGAGGGATCGAAGCAGGTGTTGTGTGGAGTCCGCCGTAAGCCCGCCCATCGGCAACCCGTTGTGGCTCTCCCATAAAGTTGGTTTCCAGCTCCGCTCTGGATGAACTTCTCTGTGAAGGACCAGCTGTTTAGTTTTCTTATTTATGAAACGGGAAGATGATGGGGAGAAAATGACCATGGTTCGTTTGCGAGAGACCCACAGCCCGCTGATTTGCCGCTGTCCTGTTTCCTAGTGATGGACGTCACCGACATCATCACGGGTAAAATGGATGATGAAGACAAACAGCATTTCATTCCATTCCAGCCGTAAGTTGACACCGACGCCTTTGTAATATGTCATCTCCTTGTTTTATTTTTAAGGTTTGCTTTAGTATGAAGGGGAGTGAGTAACTCCACATGAGTAACTTTGAGTAGCATCACATCACTGGTTACACTTGAATATGTTCTCTCTTGCTCATGTGAACATGGAGCGGTGAGCAGGAAGTTGTCATTTCCAAAGAGGAAGGGAGCCCTAATGACATAATTGATTGAATGGACTGAACTCTGGACATTCTGTTTTTTTTCTTTTTTTCTTTTTTCTCTAAATGCCTTTAGGGTATGAACTACGTCGCCCCAGATGTCTGCAGTAATTTGACTTCTCTGCCGTTCTGAGCTGGGCCTGGTTTCCCCTGTAGACCTCCCCTAGAGATTAGTGTTGATAGGAGCCTCCCCCACACTGCTTGTCATGCAGAGGAGAATCCACGTACTGTAATCACATTTATTCAGGCTGCATTGTTGATGTCATGTGATACATCTCAGTGTTTTTCAGTAATGCCTTAAGATCTGTACTGGAATTAAATCTGGAAAGGTTACTCGCCGGTCAAGAAAAGTTTTGCTATTGTTTCTAATATATANNNNAAAACATTTAAAGCAGATTTTGGGGCAGAGAAAGCAGGCGATTAATTTCATACTTGGACGGTTGGTCTTCATCTTCGGCTTCCAACGAGAACCTGGATACTGTCGAGGGGGTGTGGTCAGTGCCAACCACACGGGGCATTTCCCACGCATTCCTGGCACTCTTCTGGTTGGCGCACTTGGGTGATTTGGGTCTCTCGTTGGGACTTGGCTCATCGTTGAGGAAATGGTCCGGGACGGGGGGTGAAGAGGCTTCCTAAGCTTCTCTAGCTTAAAGGTGAAAACAAGCTTCCAGACTCTGGGGGTTCACCTGGCATCACTCACTTAAACGTTCTTCTCTCTCTCTCTCGTTACCCTTCCTGCCCCACTGTTGGCTAACAACCACTTTGTCTTTGTCATGGAATTTGCGTCACTGTTTTGGTACGTTTCCCTCCCTGTCTCGTCTACCACCACCCCCAACCCCCACCCACATGCCTTTGACCTGAAATTAGACATTATATATACAGTATATATAAAAAATATAAACTTGGCCCGTCAGTTGGAT
>JAODLD010000047.1:5860239-5879431 GCA_026781065.1 Mormyrops boulengeri | reverse complement strand
TGAAAGTGTGCCTGTCATCTGCATGATAGACCTCTGGCATACTAGGCTTATTTATTTGGCTGGCTGTGAAAATGGGAGTGTGTGTGTGTGTGTGTGTGTGGGTGGGCTGTTCCCCTGTGCTCTGAGACAGAAGCCTGTGATATCACTCATCTTCTCCCTCAAACCTGCATTCAGGCAAACTTGCTTTTCATTCATGGCCGTGTTGCTTGGAGCAAATGTTTAATTCTTACTTTTTCCATCAGAGCCCCTTTTTCTGGGTGTTATTTGCAAGCGTTAATTACCTTACCTGTTTGGCTTTCCAGGAGTGTTTAGTTAACTACACTTATGTTGTGGCATCTTTTTGGTTTTGAACAGTAGCGTGCAGGCACGTAGAAGAGCATCTGAACACTGTGAAGGGTCTGCCATCTAAGGTAGGGCACTTTCGCCCAGACTCTCTGTTGCCATGGGAGATAATGTGTTTCATTTTTTTTTTTTGCTTTTGTGGTAGACCCATCGAGGGCTTGTGCTGCTAAGGGTTTCAACAGCCCTTCCCTGTACCAGTGACATCACTGCAGTTAGCTGACGACTCTGGGCTCGACTGCAGTGTGCGAAGTTAATCGGTTTGCTTAATTCCACACAGGGTTAACGGTGATGGACATGGCAAGTTGATTGCCTAGTTTTCAAAATTTATGATCTTCAGTAAACTAGAGAATGGTGGGTCACGTGACTAGAGAAGTGCCACTCAATTTAAATAACACTCATAGAGGCGCTGACTGCTACAAAGCCACGGGTCGTTAATCCCCACACTATTTTATAAAAGCTTAAATAATAATAATTAAATGAATGACATTAAATCGACAATCATGTAGCCTGCTGGTTAAGGATTTGAAAATTCCCTGTTTCAAGAGGGACCCTGAATCTTTACAGTGAACATATGCAGTTTTATTTTTTTTTTTTAAAAAGTCACCTTGGGTAAAAGTGTCCGCTAAGTAGTTAAATTGAATTATTTGCACCCCGTGCATATCTGGGCTGTTGTTGGGTATTAAGATGAGCCTATTAAACAGATGCTGCTGAGATTGCCGGAGCTGGCAGAGGAGGGAGGATGTAACGGTGGTGGGGGTAAAGGTGTTGATCTGCCCCGGGGGCATGGTGTGGCTGTGTGGTGCCACTAATCTGGGCTGGACAACAGCTACGGCAACACGGAGCAGCCAAACCTTCCCCCCCTCACCGCTGCACTTCCTCCCTCTCTCTGGCGCGCAAACCCAAAACGAGGGACTTTGGGCCGCTAGCTCAGCAGCCTGTGACGGAGCCAGCCTTCCAGAGCCGTTAATTAGCCTAAAAGGGGCTGGTGTGTGATAGCGGGACTCTGTTCGCGAGGCTCGCAGTTTATGCATGTGTCGCCGTTAAAGAGCATGCTTGTACTCCAGGCACAGAATTCCTGACCTGCGATTTCTCCTACAAAAAGAGGTTGAGCACTTACCACCGACATAACACCCCATATCCAACAGTAGGTGTTTACAAGGGGCCAGCCTACGGATTACTGGAGCTCCGTACTCAGTTTAACCACCCTGAGAACTATGAAGGATTAATCACAGCCGAAACTGGCAGCTAATCATGCTACATTGCTGTTCTGCTCACTTATTTATTTTTATAAGTTTAATTCTAAGTAACCTACTTTCTAATTACAGTTTTTAAAAATTAATAGTTCTAATTATCATTAAATTGGTAATTAGAGGCTGGATTTTAATCTGGTTGTCAAGCTGCAGTGCAGTAGTCTTTCTATACGTTATCCCTTTTGGGGACCTTTCTCATCAGCTCCTTGAAAAGAAGCATGATGCTGCTGATACCTGTGAATGTGTCTAGTGAAAAACAAATATACTCGAGATGTCACAACTTGACAGCAGACTAATACTAATTGACAGCAGACTAATACAGTTTTCCGCTTGGACATCACTGACAGATGTACTCATCTTACTCGACTTGGTATTTGACTTTCAAGCGCGTGCGGACCATTACACAAGAGTCAAAAAGACATAATGTCAGTCAAACCCTGAAGGAATGAGACAAAAGGAGATGGCACACAATGGTTTTATATATGATTGAGATAGTCAAGTGGTAGGTGCATACAATTCAGAGAGGGTCACAAGGGTCTGGATCCTAACCCAGACAGCATTGAGCAAATGGTAAGGGGAGGACCTGAATGGGATGTGTCCGTCACAGAACACATACGCATGCACATGCTTACACACTACAGGCCGAGACACCAATTCACTTGACACCATGCCTGCAGGAGAAACCCACATAACACAGGAAGAACATGCAGAAATGACAGACACAGATCTGAAGTGGGATCTGAACACCTCCACCCTAGAGGCTGGAGCTGTCAATGCTATCCACTGGCCATGGTGTATTTATTATCACTGAAAATGCACAGGTACAAAAGATCACAAACATGTGTGTGTGTGTATGTGTGTATATATATATGGGGAAAAAATGTCTTATATTAATTAATACATCATTGTTCATCATCAAGTGTCACCAGAGATCAATATCAATGTGAATATTAATGTGGTTATTTTGTTAACCAAGTATCCCTGCAGGTAGATTAACATGTGCTGATTGCCATGGTTGTAATTTGTTAGTAATAATCAGCTTTTGGTGATGGGACTGAAAATGCTTCCGGAAATTATCCCAGCTTCCCTTGGCTTTGAACTCTGCTGTCCACCACTGGCCACGGTCAGAATAAATGAATAAATAAGTAAATAATAAATAAAGGGTTGGACTGGGATTCAAAATTGACACTACAGACTCACGACACATGAGGGTTGCCCAACATGAAGTTTTCTGACCCACAACCCCATCGGCCCACCAAGATAATGGCCAGTATGCCAGATGGCCTGTCTGGCCCTGTATGCCAATGAAGTTACTAATTCTGATTTATTTTTGTTTGCACTGAACTCCTTGTTAAAATCACATGCCATTCTTTATAAGATTTCTCCAAATTACTGATCAATGTCTATTCTAAAACCATGGGTGATCTAATTGTCCGGCAATACGTTAATTGACTGTATAATTAATCGATTAGTTCATTACGCAAAACACTAATCTGTAGAGCACTCTAATGCAAACAGATGCCATGGTGGTGTGATGTCACACTAGCAGCCATGGTGATGTGATGTCACGCTGGCAGCCAATGTGACGTGTGGTCACAGAGGCGTTCATAGTAATGTGAGACAAAGCTGGCTGCCATGGTAAAGTAAGTCAGACTGGCTGCAGTGGTGATGTGAGGTGAAACTAGTTGCCAGGATTACGTGAGGTCAGTTACCCATAGGAACTGTGAAGCTTTTAGTATGAGACTTTATTAATGCCAGACATTTATCTTCTTCTTAGTGAAATTGGAATCTTCTAGTACTTGACAGGAATGTTCTTTGGTCGGTAGAGAAATTTCCATAATTTTTTATTGTAAAAAATTTTGAACTTTGAATGAAATCTTTTCTATTACAGCTGTGTTTTTAGAAGCACTACTTCTGTTTTGCCTGAAAATATTAATGTCGGCTACATTTGGTCATCTCATGTAAGCCTTCTTCGTCCTTAGAAAAAGGCCCTGTGATGAGGGATATGCCAGCAGTATCAGGACTGCAGGATTGGCTTGGTGATAAATATGTCACTTAAGAGCCACACTGTGTCCTTGTGAGGGGGGGTGGGGGCGTTGCAGAAGCTTCAGTTGTGCATGCATTGTCATGCATGGTGTCCACACTCATGGATACTGGATTTTAGGCTATCTTGGCTGAATATATGATGTCGGTTGCCACTGGGTGGGTGGAAAAGAATGTTTGAGGATGACCTGGTGTCATTTATTCTCCCAAAAGAGAAGGAGGCAGGTCTGCAAGTGCAGCCCGTGAAATCTGATATGGTTTAGGAACACCGTCTACAAAAACATGGATCGGCTTTTTAATAACTTGCATGAAAGGGTTAAAGGTCATAGAGTCATTATCAGGATGTGTGAGGGACAGAGTCTGTGACCCACTGCTACCAGGCGATGCCCCAGCACTATGATGGTGCAGTTGGGGGGGGGGGGTGGGGGCGCAGATAGACAGCAGAGGATACACAAGCAGACAGCGAGGGCAGAGAGACGATGCTAGGAGCTGACACATTTCCATATTTGTGCTGTGCTCTGTTTTCGCAGGCGGCACACTCTCCTCTTCGCTCTTCCCTTTTAGTTCTCCTCTGCATCTCTCTCTCCCGCTTTCTCTGGCATTATACTCGTTAGTCATCTCCTCTT
Source organism: Mormyrops boulengeri (assembly GCA_026781065.1). NCBI lineage: Eukaryota > Metazoa > Chordata > Actinopteri > Osteoglossiformes > Mormyridae > Mormyrops > Mormyrops boulengeri. The sequence continues at coordinate 5,875,170 of JAODLD010000047.1, read as the reverse complement.
TCCCCCGCTCCTATTCAGCTGTCATGTGCCCAGCAGTTCCCTTGCCGCAACTCACACTTCACTTAGGTTCCCTTGTACACTCTTCTCCTCTCCTCCCACTTCTCCCTCCCTCGCTCCCCCCCTCCCTGCCTGTCTCCCTCCGCGATTTTCCCCGCCAGTGTCAGAGCTGAGGGAGTAAGGGATGGATGGACGGGATGTGTGCGCGATCCAGAGGAAGGGGGCTTTGAAGCGTACCGAGGAGCAAGGTGGGAATGACATGCCCCCCCCCCGATGCTTTCATTCAGTAGCGGTTCTGGAAACATCTCCAGCTTCCACTCATAATGTCTGGTGTAAGTACATTAGTATATTAACCCTTTCAGGGCCTGGCAGGGTGGAGATTGTTGGGTGGGGGGGGCGCTGGCCTGTTTGCTATTTGCAGAAGTACATTGGAATTCTTCTCTGCCTCCGCCATTTTGCTCTCCATAGCTTGGCGGTTGCGCCGCAGGGTCAGTCAACATTTGACAGCCCTTGAGCTGGTGGTTCAGGGCCCATGGACATGTGACTGTTCTACTGAGGTCGGGAGCTGAACCGGCAATCTTCTGTTTACAGGCACACTGACTGTGAGTTCCCAATGAAGTGTGGTCACATGAATGTGTATTGAATGTAGAGCATTGGTCATGAAACTTTTTAAAACTTTGTTCACAGTAAGATGTATTTTGACAATGAAACTATCCTGGAGAGCTACTGAGATTTTGTAGACCGGGGAGGTAGGGGGGATAGTCCCCCTCAGGAGGTTTTGCTGAACGTGAAGGTGATTGTCTGTGATTGATGCCATTGACTAATGATGTTTGAAGATTGACCTGTTGATCCACTGATACAGCATGTTTTCAATTGTATAAGTCACAATTGGTCTAATTAAACTATTTGGTGGAGCAGAGGAGCAGACTTCTCGGGTGCATTTGGCGTGAGCTAAAGATCAGCCGTCCGACCCATTTTGGTGGCATTTGGCGTTTGCACACGAACTGACTGATTTTGTTTAGGAATCGTGGCCGTTTCGTCGATGCCTGTTTGCACCAGAATAGATGCTCTGAACTCCAGTGTTCCGAGCTGAGGTCTGGCCATGAAGCTGAACTCAGCATAGCCGGTTATTTAGGAATTAATCGCTCAGTGTAATCGCAGCGTGTAATTGTCGTAATCGGCAGGCTCTCAGTTGACTGAGGACTGCTTATGAACGAACCAAGATGGGAAAGAACGAAGTCAAATGTCACATTACCTTCCCCCCTGAGTCCGGACTGTTCTGAAACTAAAAAGGCCACTTTGGTGAACATCTCCCGCAGACCGGTAAAGCTAAGTGCACACTACACAATTTTCAGTTCTCTGATTGACGTACGGTTTACGCTTCACAACAAGTCGTCGTGGTTACACATTACATGACTGATCAGTGACAGGGGGTCACACGCTACAAGATCTTTTACCAGGAGCAATCGCAGATGAGTCTGTCTGGTCTCCAAACTACATTTTGTTACAAAAACACACAAGAAGTGACACCGAACTGTAACTCTTAACTTCTGTTAAATGCCTCCTCCCCGAATGCTCAAAACAATTGAACTTCTTGCACCTTTTTAAGCTCCTCTCCCAGGTTTCCCCTCACCCTGTGCCTTGCACTCTCATTGCCTGTCGGTCATCACCGCATTCATTGTCACTTCCCAACTGGGTCACAACTACAGGATTTGGAGTTGCTGACAGGTTCAGCTAGGTAGCCTGCTAGATATCTGACGGGCATTTGCGATGTATTGGTGACTGTCTGGTCATGTCTTTGATCGGTTCACAAATAGCGATTAAGCACCTATTTGTCAGCGCCAAGTGAAAACCAGTATGCCTCCGATCTGAGGCTGATGTTGTCGATCTCCACAAATTGTTGGTGAGCAGAACATCAAGACTAAAATCGTATAGTATGGAATTGTTTTGAGAGATAGGAGTGTTAGCCCGTGAGGGATTTCCGCTGCTCATAAAATGCACGGAACGGCTGTCTAATGTGCTAATGGCTAATTATTTTGTTTTCAGTAATTCCCTAGTTCATTATTTCTTCCCCATTTAGGGGCAGCAGGTGGCCCAGTGTTTAAAGATGTCGTCTCCTGCCATCTGAAGTTCCCGGAGGGGGGAGCACTTTGGCGTTTCTGAGCGTCTGAACGCTAATGCTTTCGGTGGCTCGCTAAACAGAGTGGTGTTTTTGCAGCTTCTCCCTACGCATCACAGAGTGACTTTGCAGGCTGCCTGTCTGCAGTGTGGTGGGTAAATGAGAGCAATGTTATGCAATGAAGGAATTTCTTTGCCTTCCCTCATAACGGACGGGTGTCTGTCCGAAATTCAGGGCCTCAGCACAGGTGTTTCCACACGTCTGCGGCCCCAGAATATTTGTGTTTATATTAGCGCTTGGAATGATCTCAAAAAGTGTTGGTCATATAACGCCAGGCGATAACATGCTGCTTTGGGGTCTGTATTGTGCAGTTTAAGGTCCTGGGCTCATTTTGCTCTCTGAAAGCTGCTCACTCCCGTTAAAGACCATTAAAAATCAACATGTTCTCCCCCTTCACCTGGGGGGTGAGAGTCGGAGGTGTCCGGCCGCGGCCTCATTAAAATGGGACACTGTGAAGAGGTGGTCGTCTCACCTTTTGTAAGCTCACCGGCGGCCTTTAATGAAAGGCTCGTTATTCTCACGGATGGTTTATCGGTGTCTCCTCGCTGCGGTTATCGGCCCCTCTCGGCGTCCCAGCTGCCGTTTTTGTTTCCCGCGGCTGTGAGCCTTGCCCATTAAGGACGGCCCATTGAGACCCTCATCTTTGTTAAAGGGATGGAGTTAGCGGTGCGTGCCAACCTTCTGAGCCATGGCGCGGAGCCGCGCCCATGTCCTCGCCTTCATCTCTGTGCATGGGTTCGAATCGCCAGCCCCTGACTGTCACCGATCTTTTTAACGTCGTGGGATTGACATTTTTGATGGACCAAAGCCAACAGCAGAATCAAAGATGGCTCGTGAAGTGACACAGCTCCCCTTGTTACCCGCTCTCCACCAAAATGAAAGGCCCTCGCTGGCCTTCTGACGGCGAGAGCCAGAGAATGTAGTACCCTATCCGTGCTCCCCTCCCCCGACGACTCGTATACTCAGCCTGTCTGACTAAGAGCAGCTGTCGCATGTAAATAAGAGCGATTCGCTGAGGGAATGCATGCACTTCGCCTGCTCCCTCCTCCAGCTCCGTACCCTGTCTGCGCCTCCTATTTAGCACCTTTGGCGAGTTGCCGAAAGCGACCTCTGACCCCTGCTGCGCCCCCTGTCTGCGAAAGGTGGTGTCTGACGCCGGCATGGTGCGACATAGATTGCAGGCTTTCCGGGACGTGGTGCTGCGGCTCCGGTTTGTTGGCCTGGGCCACACGCTTTTAAACCTCGATGGTGTTTACCTCGTCTATCTTCCTCCGCGCTGAGGTTATACATCAGCCCTAGCCGGAGGGGGGAGACTGGCAGTAATGCTTTCTGCATGTCCTGCCCCGTGTCCCATGTCCCGTGTCATGAGTCTTTGGATGGACTGAGTTGGCGGCCATTTTACTTGTGTCACAGGAGGTAGTGTGTTGGTTTCACAGCACGGGGGTGGTTCACGCTTTGCACTCTTGGGAGAACGGCTTTCGTGCAGCTAGGTGTAATTTAATTGCTCGCCCCGAGGCTAGCGTGGGAACCGAGCGGCTCGATTTGATGCTGGAGTGTTAGCGTGTGTGTTATATGCAAATGGGCTCACTTAGTGCTTTGAAGAAAGGGCCCTCTTAGCTGTTTAGTAGGGGAGGCAGGTGGGGGTTGGAGGGGATGTCTAACGTTAGGTCACATGACCTGTAGAGGTCACCTGTACAAAGCCTGGGCTCAGCTATTATACCGCTGGACATGTTACCCACAGTGCAGTAATATATAGGTCCATCTGCATAAATGAACAGTCAGCTTTCTGTATACAGCACATGCTGGCCAGATGAATAGTGTCAGCCTGTATGCAGCATGGGTCACATGCTGACACACGTGATTTAAGGTTCCCGTGCGTTTTCTTTACCTTCTGTTGTCCTTATTCAAGCTGTGCAGGAAAGTAATGGAAGATCATCTGGTCCTGGAGAGGCAGTGCGAGCAAAATGAGAACCGCTTCTGTTATTGAGCAGCTTGGTGTGGAGCCTTTGCCAGCCCTGTAGGGGGCACTGTTGTGGTCTCATAGAAAGGGGAGGGGCCAAAACTGTGGTGGTGGTGGTTATGGCTATTTCACCTGTTTGTCTGGCTTGATAATTTATTGGAGCAGCTGTGTCCCTCTCAGTTAGAGGTGCAGTTGCTGGTGGTGATGAAAACAACCCCCCCCCCCCCCAACATCATGGTGCATGTGCATGTGCATGCCATGTCGTGTATATGCATTTGGTGTGTCTGCCTTTTGAGACTTCAAAGTGAGCGCTTGACCTTCTGGGGGGGGTGGGGGGGTGAAAATCTGGATTCCTAATGATTTTTTAAAGTGCTTGAAGCAAGAATGTTGTTGGATTAGTTCTGGCTATTTTAATTGCATCTTTTAGTCTGTGACCACTTTATAGTTCTGATTATTGCAGCATATGATCAGTTTTTGGCTCAGTTTGAGGGGGGGTTCTGGATGTAATCCTGAGAATGGCGTGCTGCATGCCCTGGTCCGTGGTGCAGTCAGCCAGCCCCAGCGGTAAGTGCAGTCACGCTTCTCTCTCGCTGGGGCACTGCATTTTTCATCAGTGAGTGCTGATCGCGGATGGGGGGGAGAAAAAGCCATCATTCTCCCGGCAGTCTTCCTGCCATGGGCTCTGGAGGGGCATCATCCATTTAGCTCTGCCCGGGAGCCTCCGTGCATTTGTGATACTGATCTACCTCTCCCACTAAAGCCTCTATCTCTGTGCCCGTCCCCCACCTCCCCAAAGGCAACACCCACCCCTCCCCACAACCTGGGCAGAGGTTTTCAGAGAGACCCGCTAAAGAACAGTAATCTCGATGAGTGGTATGGCGGATCCATGTGTTACGGTTCCAAGTTTCGGCCGGTCGGGTCGCCCCGAGCCCAAGGTACAGCGTCACGTAACATGCGTTTGTCACGATGGCAGTGAGGCGGGACTGACCTGTAAATAATACACGCGCTGTTTCGACAGGTGTCACAGTTGGCCGTGTCCTGTCCGGTCCGGTACGATAGGCTGGAGAGACAAAGAGCACGGATGAGTGATTGAGGGAAGCCTCTTGGGCGCCCCCCTCTGGTCATGTCTCCTTAGCGCGGACTGAATCGGGCTAAATGTTGTTTCCTGAATGTGGTGAATATATTCCCCCTGCCCCACCTCACTCCCCCACTTCTCCAGAGCCTCTGTGCATTAATGGTATCTCTGGCTTTTGTGGGATTATTCTGATTTAGCTCACAGGTATGGACAGTTTCTGTCATCCTAGTGTTCACTGGCGTGAACAATAAGGTGATATTATTTTTGAAGCCATGCTTAGCCTGGGCCCTGCTTCTAAATCAATCGGAAAATTGGTTTTGTGTCCTCCTTTTTTTTTTTGGTCCAAGTCGAAGTGGATGGGCTCGTTGTGTATTCAAGATGAACGTTTGGAGTCTAGCAAGCGGTAAATATTGCATCTCTGGGCAATTCTTTTATATCGTCCTTTAAAAGGACGTAATCTATGCCGGGACTGAATTGTGCAGTCAGCAACCTGCGCTCCTCCACTGCTGATTGTTCAGTGCTCTGATGTTTTGCCCTTATAATTAAAACCCATGAAAGTGTTTTTTTTTTTTTTTAACCAGATCAGACTTGTGTGGGTCTTGTGATTTTGTATCTTGGCTCTTTATTTATATATTTTTCTGTGTAACTTTTTAATCAGATTGAGGTTTGGCTGCTGTGCTTGGTTGTTCTCTGCAGAATTGTGTGTCTAACCCAAGCAGGATTTTCCAAGCTGACGGATGGATGAGCCGCGCGCGTCTCTCCCCGCCGAGATGGAAGATGCCCTGTGGCTGGTCATGTTCTGGCCGGCTACCGCCTCTGAAATGTATTGTGTATACACCAAGACTGATTATGCTCCACCTGTTGTGGATCAGACATCAGTCAGGTGATCATTTGACGTATTGGTACAACAGAGCGGTTGTAGTTGATTACAGTGGGGTGAGACTTAGTGCTGGCTGGGGGGCTGCCTTATTGTCAGGATGAAAGGAGAGGGGGGGCTTGGCGTCCGCAAAAGGCCTGGTCCTGTGCCCGAAGATTCTCTGCAGGGATTCTGGCCCACTGCTCGCTGTGCCCAGCAGGGGGAGCTAATCCCAGAGAGAAATGAGACCGAAGCCTGCTAAGTAAAAAATTAACTGGGTGGGAGTCCTGTGTCAGCTGGTCTGAAGAGTGCCCCCTGCTGGCGTTCTGGCCAAGCGTGCCGCTTAGCCTCCTTCCTGAAAGCTCGGCCCCTCTCGAGTCTCAAGTGCCCCTTCGGTCTCATCTACACCAGACTGGATCGCTGTGGCTGGTATCGACACGGCCATCCTCCATCATGTTGGGTTTGCGGCCGGTCCCTGCCGGTGTGTAATTACCGGCTGTCGCCAACTCCCTGATGGATGATGGGAAGGTGCGGTGACCCCTCGCGTCACAGACGAGTGATGGGCCACCTCAGCCGTGGGGCGCCCACAGGCACAAATCGATATCCGACAGGGGGGTGTTCGGGATGCCCTCTGCTTCCCCCTCATCCCCATAGGTAGAAACAAACCTGCTTTCTTCCCTCCCCCAGTTCACACGCGATGTGGCGATGGTACCGATGAGCTCCATCGCTAATGAGCTGCCCACTTTGCAGTGAGGACCCTCGCTACACCGTGGGGGGGCTTCTACATATAACAGCATAGTTTCCTACAGCCTGTTGTGTCCCTAAGTGCCCAAATCAGGGTTAGGGTTAGAAAGGTTACAGCTTTTTGAGATATCAGGAGACATCTGATTAGCTAATGGAGCCAGCGAAGCTGCAGTTATTTGGCAGCGTCCCCGGGCGGGAGACCGCCTCCTGATAACAGACCAGCCGCTTTCTTTTTGGGGCAGTGCGGGGGTTTTTAAGGGGTAGACTAGCTGAATGCTTGTTGTATGATGAGTGACACTTAGAAAAGTAGAAATTGCACTTGAATTTTTAAATATGTGAGGAAAAAACTAAATATCCTGAATGTTTATATATATATATATATATTTATCCAGCGGTTATTGACTGAAATGACTGACCTTTTGTGGTTTTGTCATCATTCTCTGTTAACAGGTGTGTGATCTAGCTCTTATCAGCTAAATTGCTTCTGTCCTGAAACAGGAGGGTCCGGTCTGAGGTGGCGGGTGCGTCTGTGATCAAGACCTCACAGTGCTGTGTCTGAGGCCTGCCTGTGTGCCCCTTGTGTCACGGGGGAGGGCAGCGATCATGCTGGGTCACGCATCTTGGTCACGCCCTGAACCTCTCCACATAGCAGACGGGGATACTCGGTGTGGCATAGACCTCGTGAGTCTCTACTTGAGATTCTCTTCTGACTTTAAAGCAGCGTTTCTCAAACCAGTTTTTTGGGACCCCCAGACAGTCTACATTTTTGTTCCGGAGCAAAGATGTAGGCTGCCGGGCAGGGAGCCTGGAGGGGGGCATCTGGGGGTCTCTGAGGACTGGATTGGGAAACGCTGCATTAAAGGATTGTTGTCCTGCTTTTTTTTTTTTTTCTTCTTTTTCTAATCTATAACGTTTTTCCTTCACTTAAAGCCGTGCAGGCAGCCGCGTATCAGTTTTCACATCAACAAAAGCTGTGAGGGAAATTACTGACAGTCTGAATGAGGCACCAGTGACGCTAACTGGCGCTTGTGGTCTGAATGGAAACCGTGCCGTCGTGTTCTACCGCCACGTTGCTTTGTGTGTAGGCAAGCAAAGCTAACTCTGGAAAATTAGCCATACAACGCAGCCTTTGTAATACAATAGATAACATTATTGCCATTTCGGATGCCCCCCCCCCCCACCACCACCACCTGTCAGCACCCCCTGCTTATCAAAGGTTGAATGTCTTCCGAAACAGAAATAACACTCTGATGTTAACACGTTCGTTACTCAGTACCTCGGCAGAGACCCCTGCGCAGATTTCGGATTCAGATTTGAAACCGGAAAGGATCTGCCATCCAAAGACAAACTAAAAAGTAAAAAGTTAATTATCCAGTGAGGCGGCAGCGAAAAGGTTCAATTTCATTCGGAATGTCGTTTAATCTTCCCCAGCGTGTTTCGCAGAGTGTGAATCTGCATGAGTTCATGCCACTCGAGGGTACGGCGTGGATTTGAAATCCTCGGCATGTCGTTTTGGGCCTTGTTTTCAGACGCTGCTTTGGGTCGAGGGCCTGGCATGTCCTTCACGGAGCTGGCGAGGTTCTGATCGGTCTCTGGCGACCGAGTGGGGAAACAGATTCTCAATCCTGGTTGAAAATGCTCCTCTGAGCCGCAGATGAAAGTATTGCACAAGCAAATTATGTGTTTCCTTTTTTAGACAGGAAGACCGAGTTCTGCTTGCACCCTGTTTATATGCTGAGAGCTGCTGCGCTTGTCTGCGGGACAGGAGCACACGGCTTGAAATCGGGATCAGAATTCACCTAAACGTGAAGTAGGTCAGTGTAGTTTAAAAGCTGTACGGGTTGCATGAGGCTGTAAAACGCTCCCAGCTAAATCAGTACCACCACCCCCCCCCCTCCCCGATGCTCATCAGGAACCAAACAACCAAACATCTGCTCACAAGCAGGGCTTTCACCTGGCAGCCGAGGTCCAGTCCTCCTTTTTGGGGGTTTCAGTTCTATTTTAATGACATGTTAATGGGTTTTAAGGGGGTGGTGGGGTGCCCTCGGTGGGGCGGGGGGTGGTATCAAAGAGCGAAAGGCTGAAAGCCCCCCATGGTAGATGGATGGACTTTTCTGCTTCGCAAAGTGATACTAATTTGGATTCGGTTGTGATTTTGAGCAGCGCCCCCTAGTGCCTGGCCCCTTAATGGGAGGTGGGGGACACGGCGGACACATAGATAACGCAGCCCAGCGGCACCTCACAGCCGTTTGCTCGAGTGCATCTGTTTATCCGCCCTGACATACGGCTTGCGGCTGTGTAATACTTAACCATTGGCAAGATTAGAGAAACATCATCTGTGTTTACATTCCGTGTTATTAATCACATCCAACGTGAAGGATCGTGCGTCGCTAGCAGCCTGCCAACCAGTATGTTCAGCGATGGCAAGACATTCAGATTAAAAATGGCTAAATGTTGTAAAGATCTTAGACAGCGTCCAGAGTGGCTGGGGGGTAGTCACACAGCGGCTTAATCGGGCACACAAACGCCGGTCTGAAATTCAGCCACCATTTTCAGTGAAATTGAGTGTGGCTGTGGGGGTGTGTGTTTTTATTTAATGTAAGGCCTTCATCTTCATAACATCCCAGCCAGCTGGAGCAGATGCTGGTGCTGGCTGCTTAGGCGGAGAACAATAGCCAGTGTGACCCTGCTTTGGTTTTTTTTTTTTTCATTTTTTTGCTTGGATCCCCCCCCATCCAGAATATTCCTGTTTACCTTCTGCACGGACGCGTGAAACAAAGCAGATTCCGAATGAGAGGCGTGTTGGACGAGCTGGGAATGCTGTGTGTGAGCTACTCGTGCGGCACATAAACGGACACACATCTATCTGCCCCTCAGAGGCAAAGCATGGAAACTGTGCTGACACTGAGTGACACGTACTGCACGCCTGTGTGTGCATTAGCTGGACAAATGGGAGTGTTTTTCTCCAAAACTGTGCATGTAGAGCTAAGATAATTAGTCAGGAGAGAAAACAGAGCCTTAGAGACCCAACTTTCCTCATAAGTCAGTTTTGATGAAATATAATTATTATTGATACTTATGTTAGACCCACATGTTGTGGTGCCCAGGGAGCTGGGGTGGGGGATTAAGGGCCTTGCTCAAGGAGCCGCAGACGTGGCGAGGCTGGGCAAGAACTAACGACCTTCTCGACACCAGCACAACAGAGGCTTAGCTCACTGAGCCACATGCTGCCCTAGTTATAGTGTTTTGCAGTTGTGGGGCAGTCCAGTTCGGTCGTGTTTTTGGCTGGTTTGTGGGGTGGGGGAGTCAGGCGGGCTTCCCTTACCCTTCTCGGTGAGCTTCTCCCTTCTCCAGCTCCTGGATGACGCCCAGTAGAACTTTGATGGTCTCCTGGCTGGAGCTTATCAGGCTCTCCATAACCTGCAGCTGTGCCTTGAGGTCACCGTCCTGAGCCATGGGTACAATCTGCCGGCAGGCCTGCTCGGCGGTGCCCCCTGCTGGCGTTGCCGCATTCCTGACGGGGCGGCGGGCAGTGTGGCATTGCGCTGGAAGTCCATTGATGCGCGTCCCCTTCTTGCGTTTGCCGCATGCAGATGGACTCTCGACAACCTCCACCTGCGTCAGCGAGTTCCAAGCGATGGGTCCCGTCACCCTGGAGCCTGAGTCATGTGGGGTACTGGCCGGGGGCGCCCCCTCCGGGCCGGGCAGCTGCCGCTTGGCCGGTGGGGTAGAGTGGACCTCCCCAGCGGGGAGCTGCACGTCCTTTACGCTGCAGATTTGGAAGTCGGCCTCCACACTGCAGTTGGAGGCACAGGCGCGGCTGGCGACGCAGCCAGGGAGCAATGCATCGTCCAGGCAGTTCCGGGCTGGGTGGGGCTCTACGGTGGCAACGCACTGCGCAGTGTGCAGTAGGGCGCGTGTCTTCTCCACTGCCTTCCCACCACACCGCGCCTCTGCCGCCTTCTCGAACCCGCCACCGTGCCCATCGCAGGCCTCCACTAAGGCCACATGCCCCTTGGCACTGTGCCCCTTCTTGCGCTCAAACGGGAAGGTCTGGTAGCGCCTACAGAGGTGTGGTGACGTCTGCACGCCAGTGCTGCGCGTCACATTGGGGATGGAGCGCCGTGCCGGCACCGTCATGTACTTGCGGTACGCCGCCCTGCGGGCCGCTGGCCGCCTCCCCCGGCCGGCCGCCTCGCGCTGCTCGTTCTGCGCCTCACAGATGTCCTTGAAGCGTACCTGCAGGGCCTTGTTCCGCTTCCTCACCTGCCGACCTGGCTCTGGGGCGCACCGGGCCTCCAGAGCCAGTGTCGGGCCGGCCTCGGAGTCGGACTCGGAGTTGGCGATGGCGCTCTTGCTAGCCTCCTTGCTCCCCATTGTTCCTGGAAGCAAGGGAGCGGGATTCTTTTAGTGGGGGTGGGGGGGGGTGGCGGCAGAGCCACACACACTTGCAAGCACAGCCTCAGCCGTCAGGTACACAGAGAGCCGCATGGCGGTTTCAGATGACAAGCAGCCTGTGTGACGCTTACCGTTGTCCCATTTGCTGTGAGCAGTAATAAACCATGATGATGATAAATAAATGGTAATAAATGCTATGGCTGCCAGATATTTACCAAGCTGGTTTTTTGGGATTTTATCCTCGAGCCCATGCCCAGAAAATTCTCTGCTCTGTAAGTAATTTAAACGGTCTGGTAATCGAGTGTAATTGTTTGAAACGCACAGTGCCTTTTAATGCAGTTTTAGTGTAGCATTCGGAAGTGTTCCTCTTTCAAAGGTATTATGACGAGTTCTTTGCGATCTGAGTTGAATCAGTCGAAACAGGAAGTGCATGGCCGACTTCCTGTGTGCCATTAACCCCATGCCGAATGCAGGACTGACACCTACAACCCAGTTCCTTTGTGCACTGCTGTCGCTAACCGTGCCGAGTGGTGTGCAGAATGTCGCCGCCCTAGGGGTCAGTTGTCAAGGGCATGTTTAGAAATGGGAAGGTGGAAGCACCCCCCTTTAACAAGGCATGGCTGCGTTTAATGTGTTACCTTTAGCAGTGATAAAGGTGTCTTGGTGACGGGGGCGGCCCCTCAGTATTTTGCCAACGTATCCTTGGTTACCTGACATGCATTGGCTCTACCTGCATCTCTGTGTTGTGATACTCGCACGTAGGTGCATTTGCGTGGCCATTTTGTGCCCACAGCTGTTTATTCCCTGGGGGCCTCCAGTCTGGGGGGAGGGGATGAGGGTGTTTGGCCATCAGGGGCTTCTCCTCACTTATGCAAGTCGCTCTGGCTAAGGGGGCCTGCCAAATGCCATAAATATCCTCGGTTCCGTGCTGCCTTCGTGTGTGTCTGTGTGTGTATGAAAATGGGTTTGCATTATGAAGGTTTTGCTTTAGCGTGGATTAAATATCGCTACGGCACATGCGGTCACACATCTGATGCCGTGACACAGACCCCTGTACATAGACCGCCTGGTCAGCATCTCCAGAGCCCCATTCAGGACACAATCGACATCCTCATCTAAACTGGCAGAGCCGGTGATATTTAGCTCTTTATGAAGGCCCCGTCGTGCTTTTTGTGACATCCGGGATCCAGAACCGCGAACCGCTTTTGGTTCGCCAAAGTTTGTCTGTCGGTCAGCAGCATGCCTGCCCACACGCCGCGAAATCACATTAGGCTGCACAAGGATAACACAGCTGCACTCACCTAAAAGTAGAATTTGCACGCAGCGTGGCATTTCATGCGTGAGATCCTCCGGCATTGTGTGCGGTGTGGCTGCTTCATCGCCTGCATCGTGGTCGGGATCTTGAACCCTCGACCCAGATGATGTGCACCGTCATACGCGGGACCCACACGTGTGTCACGTGTCGCAGCCATTCCTTCTCATTTCAGAATGATTTCACGTTTAGGTCACGGGCAGAATCTGGAGCGGATTTGACCGGGCAGTTCTGGATAAGAACCGCCGTTGCTATCAGACGGGTTGTGAATATTCAGAACTGTGGTGCCACAAATTGAATTTTGCTGATTTTTCCTTTTGCGGTGTCAGGGTGGTAAATGGGTCTCTGTGCACAGTTCTGTGATCTGCAGCAGAGTGTGGGAAACGCTACATTCAGACAATGATACCCGACAGGGGCGGAGGTTCTAAGTGTCTGTCAAGTTGCCATGGTGCTGTGTGGCCCTGTCGTGATGATCTGCGAGAAGCCGTTGCATGACAGCGTCAGGCTCGGCGATGGCAGCCACGGAGAGTTCCGGTGCTCGTCTGCTTCAGTGGAGACAGGGGCCCATGTTACCCCGGGAAACGGTGACACTAAGAGCGTGTCTGCGTGTCTGTAGGATTGTGATGAAGTGGCCTGCGAGAGCTGCCTAGTCCAGACGCTCTCGCTGCAATTGTTTGTTTACTGAACAGCTCATAAGCCTCTGGAATCAATAATATCAGAAACCGGAGCCCAAAGCCGCACTGATGGTTGTAAATTTCATTTCTCCCTCCTGAGATCTCTGAATTTGGGGTTTCTTAGCAACGACTGGGATGCCTTTCCCTCCATGAAACGGTACTGCTTTTTTTTTAGGTAATTAACGGAACGATCTTGCAGTTATCGTACCAGTATCGATTCTAGCCAAGTTCTTTGTGGCACATTTTTCAGGGCTCTTTCTCTCACCCGATGCCTATACCAGCTGCCAGACGCACAGGCAGAGAATGCAGTCAGCTCAAACACTCGGCAAGATCTATAAAATCAGGCTGCGCTCTAATGGTCTGCCCTGGTGGCTTTCTTGGGATAAAAGCATTAAACGCTCAATGCAAGTGAGTAAAATGCGGCCCTGTTGTGAAAACAGGTCAGGACGCGATTTACCGTCAGCTCCTAGAGCTCTGATTAATAAATGCCTAAGCTTTATTGATTATCTTTATTTGGGAACGCGGTCCTGCACACAAGGGGATTGAGCTCGTGGGAGGTGCTTTACACTTTACTGCGACGAGTGTGGATGTCAGAGAGCCTCCGATGGCTTACTGACATCACAGGGCTCCCTGCCTGCCACAGCCCAGGTAAATTTCTCCCCCTCTGGTGATAATCGCCCTCAGGGTCCGCTGACCTCTGCAGTGCTCCTCAGCTGAGGAACGGGGGCGCTGTCCTCGCGAGACGCCACTGCCCAGTGAGAGCTTTGCTGTGCTTTGTGGCTCGGTAGTCGAGGTTCAGGCTGACCGCTCAGACACGGCTATTACGACTCAAATTGCTTCTTAAGACTTCCAGGGTACACTGGGGGCTGGCGGCTGCCTTCACGGTGTCATCTCTGCCTTTCATCCGGCTGTGTACGCCAGGCCCCTCCCCCTCCACTTGCAAGTAAGAAGCATGAACAGTCAGCTTTGCTGCCCCTAGCTGCCCCCCTCCCAGACTGACTGAACCTCATCTGGAGGTACAGTATGGGAGGGGGTACAGCCAGGATTATCTGCATCTGCGTCACCGGGAACACCACTCTTCCACAGCACTTCGGAGCGCCTTCACACTATTCTGGGGACAGTTGAAGGATTTTTATAGGTGTTCGTGTCCAGGGCTGGTGTTTTTCTGGAGAGCTCAGCAGAGCAGGATCTAACCTTGTGAGAGTTACACAATCGCGGTTCATACTCCATCTCCAAGCCCGTGTTCCGTCCCTCACTTTTCTCATTCGTACACTGTGAACATGCCCCTCCCTCTCCTCCCTACTCAAGCTGCTCTCTGAGTCAGATCATCTCCCCCCAGGTCTCGGCGGCCTGCTTCCCAATCGCCTCCTCAGAATACATGTTAATTCACGCCCCACTGATAGGTGCCATCTTGCGGGGGGCGACTTACTGTTTGTGTAATTAAAGTGAGAGCCAGCGCTGCGGGGTAGTCAGCACGGAGTGCCGTCCTCAGGGTCGGAGCCTGGGCATGGCCGCGCCAGATGTGCCAACCCGCAAGAGTGCCCTTGGATCCGGGTCTCCTCACTGGGTCACGTGTCAGATTAATGTCATCTGCCGTGTTCCCTCACGCCGCTTCCAGATGCTCTGCTTGCCCAGTGGAGGTCACATCCGTGAATCAGACGATGGACTCTTGGGGTCCTGTGGGGGGCCGCCGGGGGGGGGGGGGGGGGGGGGGGGGGGGGGGGGGGGGGGGGGGG
>JAODLD010000047.1:5832106-5857894 GCA_026781065.1 Mormyrops boulengeri | reverse complement strand
TGACCCCCCCACCCCCCCCCGCCCGCCCGTGGGTTTCTTTGCGCCCGGCCCAACCTTTTGCGCCCTTTGTTTTGGGTGTCACGTTCGCCCCACCCCCCCCCCCATGCGCTCTCTGCATACAGAGTCTGACTGCCTTTGAATGTTAAGTGTTCTCCTGCAGTACCTCACGTCAGTCTCGTATCCTTGCCGTCTCTGTTCTTCTTCCACGTGTCAATGGACCGGCCGGTCCGGCTCGGCTTCTCGCAGGGACTCTGCTCGTCACGGCACAAGCCTGTCCCCGATCTCGGTGTCCCCATCCTGGTGCCAACGGCATACACGCGAACCGCTCCGGACAAAACCGGCATGACGTGCATCAAGCCGGCAGCAGCGTGTAAAAATGCAGCATCACGCTGCGTGGATCGTTACCCGTGCAGACCGGCCTCTGGCTCATCTCACCGCCGCCCAACCCCCTCCTTAAAGCCACCACAAACTTGAGCATTTTTTTCTCAAACTTCTTAACCTTAGCCCCCCCCACCATCCCCCTTGAAACTTGGCAATTCTACTGCGTAACTGTGCCTCAGCCTTGTATGACATGGGCAGCACATGCGTCACAGATGCTTCCTGATTCTTCTCATGCCTGAGCATTGACAACCCCCCCCCCCGAGCTCCCGTCTGGGACGCCGCACTATAAACCCCTGCCCCACTCAGCCCCCAAATCTGCTGCTTTAAAGCCGTCTCCGTTTCGGGGACACTGGAGGAGTCTCTCCCCTCCTCCCCGAATTCCCCTCGCACTCCGTCAGAGAGCCAAAGTCATATCGACTTACCTTCAAGGGGGTGGGGGGGGGGAGGATTCACCGGATCACTGACAGGAAGGACGAGACCCCCACCTCTGCCGGCGCATGTCCGTCGCTTCAGCAGCGTAGAGCGCTGCGCGGCTCTGCCATGCCGGTGGCAGTTCCAATAGTTGTCTCTTGTTGGGAGCGCTGTTACAGAGAGAGAGGAACGAGCGAGCGGGAGAGAGAGAGAGAGAGAGAGAGAGAGAGAGCGCGAGTACCGGAGCCCCGGTGAGCCTCAGGCTGCCCGTTCTGCCCCCCGTGACGGTGCCCGTCCGTCTGGCGCCGCTCCGAAAGCGCTCAGCCGAGGCAGGCGGGTGCATAGAGCATCCCCATGGTGCCGCTGCAGTCCCTGCGCGCAAATGTGCATATGTGCAAGCATGAGGTGTGTGCGTGCCTGAGTGTGTGTGTGTGTGTTAGTGTGTGGGAGATGGGGAGGAGGGGGTGGGAGAGAGAGGAGGAGGGAGGGAGGGAGGGAGGAGGCAGGGCGGGAGGGGGCTGCCGGGGATATCCAGCACGTACGGACTACAGCCGCCGCTCTCAGTCGCTCGCTAGCTCGCACACGGCAACGGCAACGGCGGCAGCAGCAGCTGAGAATCCCCTCATCCCGTCAGCTGAGCCGGTATCCTTGGTGACTCCATCGCCGTGGAGACGTTATGTAAGCCATACGGCTGGGGTCCTTGAAGGGGAAGCTGTGAAGCTGTAATAATGCATCAAAGTCTCTTAACCGGATGCGGGCTGCCCATGTAGGAGAGCGGCTGCCAGCGTGTGTGTGTGTTTCTTAGAGTCAGAGGGTGACTTGTGAGCAACCAAAAGAATAATCAATGGTGAGGAACTCCTCGCTCAGCGGCGCCACCACAGGGTGCGTCCCAGCTTAACTTTCACCCCCAGCAGGCGTGTCCCAGAGAGGAGGTAGGGGCGCCATGCCCCACACCCATCCTAGCTAATATTCTCTCTCCGAGTCCAGCATCTGTTCTGGTCCAAAAAAAAATGACTGCTGTATGCTTTTAACCTCTCTTTACTCCTGGGCTACACCTGCCGTGTGTTCTTTCTAACTCACTGGCTCAGTGCCCCTCGAACCCCATTATGAATGAATAACAACACCACACCTGCCCCCCCCCCCCCATTATGTTACAGACTGTCCCTGTCTTGTAGGGGGCGGCGATTGTGTCTCGGGGCAGCTTCCCTCATAGCCCTTCATATGACAGCCAGTGAGAATTAAATTAACCCCCCCCCCACCCCATGAGTCATTCCGGTTCGCCAGCAGGTCACCTCGCTGCCGTGAGGAGAGGGGGCACGTCGTCAGGCTGCCCTGCGGCTACCAGCCTGAGGGTCACCACCTGCCGGGTCCTGACACCCCGTCGTCGCCGCTACAGGCAGTGACACGGGGACCTGCTGTCTGTAGCTCCTGGGTCCTTTATTTTCCTGCTCTCCCACAGAGGTTTTAATGTGTCATCTCTGACAACCTGTGACGTCTCCTTGGCCGCGTGAGGGTAACATCCCCTCATTCATGTGCTGTTCTTCAGTGTTCGTGTTCCCGAAATATCCCAGTATCACCTCCGTCAAGCTTTCGGATGGGAGCCCAGAACAATCTGCTGAACGCTTTTATTGATTTTTATTTGTTTGTTTGTTTGTTTGGTTGTTTGCTTGTTTGTTTGTTTGTCCGTTTAGTGTGCCATGTACTGATACTCAGGCCTCGCATCCTGTGATGCCTTTTGTTAGAATTTCACCTGCTTTATGCCCCCCCGGCACATGTGAATAACCCAAACCTTGTTTTGTGCCACCCACCCAGGAATGCCCTGCTAAACTGGCAGCCATTATGATTCATATCAACGTTCTCGCCTGCTGGTCATAGTGTTCCAGACATTTACAGAAGGAACAGAACGATGAGTAGATTTTTTTGGTCACTGTGTCCTCACAGTTTTGAGGAGCCCAGAAGATGCTGAGATCTTTGCTCTTTGTGGAGGAATCCTGTGTGTAACCATCCTCCGGAAAGCCTGCTGGTGATTTGCATTTCCTGAGCTCCTCAGGGGAGACACCCTTATGTCTTAAACACTGGGGTTCCTTCTTGACGCGATGCATTGTTTATGCGTGCTCCCTGTCCTTTCAGCACTCCAAGCAGGTAAGCTTTTTCATGCCCCTCTCCTCGTTCCGCCAATCACCTTCTTGGATCCAAGACCTTAAGGCGATCCCTCACTGGCCCTGCTCGTTCTCCTCCCGATTTCACAATCACGTTTCCTCTACTCCGTCCCAAGTCGGCGTGTAAATACAGCACTCTCCCCATGGGTGGGGGTGGGGGATCCCGACCCACACCTAAGCATGTGTACCTTTGTGCGCTGAGCCTCCTCCAGTGAAATGATGCTCGTCGAGCAGTAAAATCTATTTCCTCCTCCTGAATAATGGATGTCCTTGTTAATATAGATGTAATGTTTCAGACAAATGGAGTATGAAGAGGTTCCTGGAGCTTGTGTAAGGAGCAGAGGAACTGGCCGATGTTAGGGCTCATCCACAGCCTCAGACCTCCAATCCGGCCGTTGGTCGTACTGTCGTTTTATGGCATTTTTTTTTATTATAATTCTGCACATAGTGTCAGTGAAAATCAGTTAGATTTGTTTGTTGAACTGCATGGGAAAATATTTCACACCAGCTTCCCTGATTTAAGAGTGCGGTGGTTAGTCTTGTCCGTACGTCGTGCTAATGTCTGCCGAGTCTCTGATGGGGCGCAGAGCATGTGTGTGTGTCTTTGCATGATGCAGATCTCCCTGTCTGTGCATGCAGGACACATCACCCATGTTTTAAAATTGGAATCCCCCTCATATTTGGGCATATTTGTCATGCTCTAAAATGTCTCTCATGCAGAAGGTATGTCACATGCGTCACGCAACGCTTCTTTACTGCCTTACGCGGCAGCCTCCCCTTCATTATGCCCGTCACTCACAGGCTCTGCGTTCCCGGCATGGACCTTTTTGGGTCCCACTCCTTGCCCGGGGCTGGGGGGGGTGTGTGCAGTCTCAGAGCCGCTCAGATCCAGGAGGGAGTCTCAATCCCATCTGATCTGATCGTAACCCCTGCAAAGTGCACAGGAGAAATGCCATTAATCGAGCATGCCCTTTGACCCCTGCCCATCGATGATGATGGCTCCCCTTAAATGGAACCTTTACCTGGCACCTACCCCCACTGTGAAAGGGGTGTTATTATCGTGATGATTATTATTATTTTTATGTAAAGGTACCTGCCTAATGGAATGCTTCAAAGGGGTATCAGCTGGTGGGGGGGAGCTGAGAGATATAGCTGAAAGCTGTTTGCATGTCTCCTTGTAAAACTGTCAGCAGCTTTAAATGTGTCCTCTTAAGCCCCCCTGCCTCCCGTCTTGCTAGAGCTCACAGTGTAAAGTGTAATTAGATGTCTGTAAGTCTCTCGCGACACCGCGGATCAACACGAGTCACTCACGCCGCCTCAGCTGCCGGCGGAGGTTAATGTAACCGTGGCTTCGCAGAGATCATATCTGAGCGCAGCGGCCGCGGGGCCGCTCATCGATCGCTTCTCATTGGCCTTCTATTTTTATTTTGATAGCGTTTCTCTCAGTTGAGAGCTTGGTTATGGATTCCAGATGCATTGATAAGCCCTTCATTTCCCTGACTGCGGACCGAAACCTCGTCTGTCTGGTTTTTAAATGTGAGAATGAAAGCCGTTCGTGCACTCAACATGCATTTCGGGTTTCTTGACCGTTGCCGCGTAAAGATTACAGCTCCTTGAGTCACCCCATCCGCACCAACCACTCAGATAATGATTTGTATTCACTGTTCGCGGTTTTGGCACGTAAGGGTGTACTTGTGATGCTGCTTGACCGCCCAATAGTTCTTTCACGAGGTGTGCTACATATGAATAATTACCTTTTTATGAGACATTCTCCGCAGCCTACCCTCTACCTTCCATAGTGTTTGCTTCCGCTGTCCAGTACGATTTTTAGTGAATGAATAGTCCCTCCTTCAGCAGAATGCCTGAACATCGTATCAGTTGAAATGGACAGAGCCGATTGTAATGTCCCCAAACGTCATGGAGTAAAGCAGGCATGCTATCAACATCATCCGAAAAGTAATATGGATAGAGATGCTTCTGACTGGCCTGGTTGCTCCCTGTTTTCTTTACAGTGTGTCTTTATAAGTCATTTGGCTATGGTCTGTTCTGTAATCAAACGTCTTTTTGTATATAGACTGTCCCATCTGCAGGGCACCTGGTTCAGTCAACATCTCGATGGATGTTTGACAGCTTGGTGTGTGTGTCTGCTGCTGGAATAGCATAGATTTGTGGAAATGGCTGAAGGAGAGGTTTGAAAAGCTCTGTCCTGCCAGCTTCTGTGGGCGAAGGCCAGGATCTGGCTGGGGTGCTGGACGAGCTAAGCAGCGATACCTGAGTGTTCAAAGACTTGGTCCCAGTCGGCTTAATTACAGCCTTAAAGTTGGACTCTGTCCATCTCTGTGTCTCTGAAGAGCAGATGCCAATTTTGTCTGCCATTAGCCTGAGACTATTGCTAATCCATGCAGAGGAACAATGTGCAGTCTGTGCATGGCGGGTAACATGATCCTTTGTTCCATCATATTTGCATTGAAAATCTTATAGTTGATTGCATTATCCAGCCTGAATTGTGTGCAGTCTGCGTTTATTTAACCCTGCAGTTTTGCAGTGGTCTGCATTTATTTAACCCTGCAGTTTTGCAAAGATCTGCATTTATTGGACCCATTGGTTAGGTGGCGGTCTGCGTTTATTTGACCCTTAGGTTAGGTGGCGGTCTGCATTTATTTGTCCCTTTCATTCAGTGGTTGCCATTACTCACTGCTAGTCAGTTTTATGGCTTTTTTTTCCCCCCTCCCAGATAGATTTTTTTGGATGCTTTCTGAATTTTCCCCCTATTTTGTAATGTTTATTTTGTTTATGACCTTTCCCTGTACAACACAGGGGCAACAGGATGAATGTAAACACAGGTTTGCTGGTGTCTCATCTGAAGGAGGAGCTCATCTAGCCTGAAGTCAGTGCTAACTATAAGCCTGTACTGTATGTGTGGGCTGGGAAGATGCGTCCTTTCAGGGTAATGAACTAATCTGTCAAATTATCAGTAGCACGCACCGCCGTGATTGGCAAGCAAATGGATCCTGGCCGTGATAAGACTTTTATTATGATTTTTTTTTCCAGTGACATATGAAATGAATCCAGCTGCAGGGCTTCAGCCACTGGTTTCCTTTCACTGGTGTCCCCAGGCACACGATGGGGGGGTGGCTGTATGGATGTGACCACATTGAGGGGCATAGGATTTATTACAATTCATTTTGATGTTTACAACCCCGCTGTGAGCGGACACCCATCCTCCAACACGCATGCCCTTCAGCTGCCCCCGGAAACCACTGTAGCAGTGACTTTGTAGTGATATGATCAGGGGCGGGGCCATAGGGGCACTGGTCCCAGCTGAAAGCTGATAGGCCCTTGGAATGCTACCTCTCACCAATTCAAAACATATCTTTCGCTAATGATAGGGGTAGCTTGTCAGTTAGTTATTATGTTCCCACCTATGCGCCGTACTTTAAAAAAAATCCTACATCCGCCCCTGCAAGATGGCGTACTGCTGGATCATGCAGCTCTGTGCGCGGGGTGGGAGCCTCACGATGCCCTGTCACCTGTCCTGGTGACATTTCCTCTGTCCTGACCGAAGTGCAATAACAGAAAACAGAAACACTAATTCATTGCTTCGTTTGTCATTCCGGCTCTGAAAGGCCACTTTAAATGTGCCCCTCGTTCTTTTCCGGAAGCCGGTTCCTATCTTTCTCTTTATTTAATATCCCGCCTGTTACGTATACCTCTGTCCCGCACAGTGACATTAATAAGATAAATGTCACAGGACCGCATGGAGTCGGGACGTCTGAGGCGAGCGATGGATCTCTGCTGGCTCCTCTGAGCTAGAGAGGCATTGCAGGGTCTGCGTGGAGGCAGCATGCTGTAAGCCGCCGCCTGTTTGTTTCCGACTCCTCCATTTCCATGGCAACGTTCCCCGGTCCATCGCTAAGTGAAAGTGAAGAGATCAGGCCTTTGAGGACAGGAGGCATAATCTACTCTCACGCAGGACACAGTTTAAAAAAAAAAAAATGTATATATATGTGGTGTGAGTTCTGCCTGCCCAGTGGTTCTATGCAGACTGGGTGAACCTCATCCCAGTGTTGAAGATTGACCCGACCCGACCAGCTGGTGTGCACCAGAGCCCCCAGTCCTGCTCACCGCATGGTAATCGTGATGAGGAGGCAGCCTCTCTCAGCTTTAATTCATCCTAATGGGTTTTTTTCCCTCCATTAAGGAACAAATTGGTAAAATAGCAATTACTTGTGTTTGGTGGCATAAATATCATTCCAAGCTGGGCCTAATGCTTCGTGAGTAAAATTAACATTTTTGGCTTCCGGTGGATGTTATTGCAGCTGGCTGTCATTTGGCTTTCAGCTGCTCGGCTGGCTATCGTTTGGCTTTCAGCTGCTCGGCTGGCTATCGTTTGGCTTTCAGCTGCTCGGCTGGCTATCGTTTGGCATTTTAGCTCCTTCGTTGGCTATCGTTGGGCTTTTAGCTCCTTCGCTCGCTATCGTTGGGCTTTTAGCTGCTATCGTTGGGCTTTTTTGTGTTTGGGGACCAATCTACTTAGAAAAAAAATCCTTCTTTTGTTAACTGCAGAGGTGGAAATTTCAGGTCCTGAAAGTACAAATCCTGATCAACGTTTTGTTTCAACCAACCGTATAAGTACTCTGTGAATGTACTTTCTGAACCTGCACTTTCCTCCTCTGGTTAATTGGGTGAGCTACCCTTAATGTTATATCGGGTTAAGGGACCCATATAACTGGACCGTTATCTGAGTGAATGCCTTAGCGAGCTTTAGCTGTGCGAGCAGCATGCAGGCAGCTCATCCCCAGTTTGAGCTTAGGATTCATTTTTCCCAAAGAAGCTGGCATCAGATAAGGACGCGGCTGAGAGAGACCGGCGCCAGGTCATTGTTCCTTCGGAGCTGCCGCTTACCATGCCGCTTCAGATTACTACTCCAAATAGAGACTCCGCCGCTTTGTCTTGCGTCTTGTTTCCTCCTCGTCTCTCTGCCAGGCAGTTGTTGCACTCCCAGTGTGCTGTAATTGGGAGGATTTGTGGTGATTTTCAGACACTCAGGGTTTCAGCAAGCTGTGTGGGATCGTGTCTGGTGGTCACAGATCTTCAGATACCTCAAACTTTTGTCCGCGCCACACAGCGCCTTTTCATACAACAGTTTGCAGCCACCCCCCCCCCCCCCCTCCCTGAGCTACGCTCTGTCACCCCTGCATTATCGACTGACCTGTTTTAGCCTGAAAAATTTTAGCTAGTGATTCTGGGGTTACAGGTGCAATCCTGGGATTGGTGGTGGGGTGGGGGGCAGGGGGTCCATATTAATCTGCCAGTGGTGCTGCCTTGGATTAATGTTGTTTTGAGGCAAAGGTGCTTCTTGGCAAATAGTAAATCTGAATATAATGAGAGGGTAGTGTGATGCAGTGACCTTTTCCTGCATAAAATGGAATGGCTTTTAGCCTGGTTTGCTAGCATTTAAGGTGCATGCAGACCGTTATCTTAAATCACCACCGCAATTAATCAATTAATATTAATAACGCTTTTGGCTCCACACGGTCCCCCAGGTCAAATGAGGAAGCTTTTTTTTTATTATTATTAAAAGGGCCAATCTTATCATTAACCAATGATAGTTGTGAATTATGAGTGACAGGGGAGGGCACACTCCGGGGGGCCAATCAGCTTTCAGTGCATATAATTGATATGATGGCGGCTTTAATAAATAAGCTTTGGTCATTTTTTTTTTTTGTGCTCAGTTTGCACTGCTAGTGAGTCCATTGCTGACGTTTGCTGGAGGCACACGTGATCCCAGTGTGCATTCTTGCCTGCTGTGCTGTATCGTCCCCATCGTCGCACCCGATTGGTTTATGTCGGCGTCCCTCCTCCCCCTTATAGCACCGTGGCTGCCGTGACTCCGCCTCCGCAGCGTTTCCCGCATGGTCTGAGGCCACGGGAGTCTCTTTCTGTTCCATTAATTTACAATACGTCTCCAGTTATTAGTGATTATCAGATGCTGGTTCAAACCACGGGATGCATTTCCTAGTTGTTTTTTGTTTTTTTTGTTACCCTGCCACCTTTAATCGCCCCGCTTGGCACACGGTGCCCACGATTAAAGAGAGGCCACCTTTTGTGGCGTGTATTAAATAGAACAAGCATAAAGGCCACATATAGCCTCCAAGTGAGTCCGAACGAGGGGCCCCCGTTCCACCTCTCTTCCTGTCCACTTTGACGCAGTCTGTTCCTTTGCGGCCATGGCACAGATGTCGAGCAGAGTTATTGATTTTAGTTACAGCGTTTGTTTGTCTCTTCTCCCCCTCCCCCCACCAGTCCCGTCCCCGTCCCCTAGGGCAGCTTCGTGGCCTGTATGACAGCCATGCTGCGGCAGATGGAGGATTACCACTACACGCACCTGATCGGTGCCTTCGGCAAGATGAGGACGGACGTGGTGGTGAGTGAGCGGACGCCCCGCGCTGTTGCCTCTCTCGCTCCCCTCTGGATCAGCTGCCAGTGCAGTAAACCTCTCAGCTGGCTATGGGATTTTCTGCTGTTACTTGCACGAAAATGTTCTGAGGGCAATCAATCAGACTGTAGAGGAGGTGGGTCCAAGAAACTAGAGCAGGCGGGGTCAAGACATCTGATTGGTTGGTTCTGCCTCCTCTGGTCGTTTTGACCCACCTCCTCTACAATCTGATTGGTTCAGAGAGAGAACCAATAATTTTTCATTCTGCCCCCAGAACATTTTTGTGTAAGTAAAACTCCGATGAGCCAGTAAATTGCTCACTCGCCAGCCCACTAGCCTTATTTTTCCACACATTAACTCAAATTAACGTTCCCGGTCCACTCCTTAATCGAATCTACAAGCCCCCTCCCCCAGTCGAGATGCCGGTGCTGGGGAGCCACCTTACCTTCTGGTAAGGGGGTACACCTGTTGATTTGCACCTCATCTTGGGTTCATACTACATGGTTACCCCTGACAACTGGTCCCATGGCAGCACCCCCACTTTCATAAAACAGCTACATCATCACATTAGGCATGTGGCCCGCTGAGGCCGTCATGTGAACTCCACACTCGCAGGCTCATTACCCTGACAGTGCTGGCTGGGTCAGGGCACTCTGGGCTTTTGTTAAGATGCTTGAACCCCTAGCCACTGTGGCTATAGGTGTCCTATAGTTAGACGTTTCTGGTCAGGGGCTGCAGGGATGCTAGGGCCCCCAGAACTGGGCTTGTCCTGATTGGGATACCTAAAGTAGCCAGACTGGCGTCTGTGCAGCTGAGTGGCCGCTGACACAGGCTGAGTGGCCGCTGACACAGGCTGAGTGGCCGGTTCCTTAATGCTCTGCTGCAATAGCGACACCAGTGCAGCAGAACAGTGCAGGTGATTACCATGCTGACTGGGGAATTTTGCTGTTCTGCTCTGTTTTGTGTGCTGGTGTTTCACGGATCGGAAGGCCGCTGGTTAAAATGCCAGGGTCGGCAGAGTGATGTCACAGTTGGGCCCTTGATCCAAGACCTTTAGCACCCACTTACTCCAAGGGTTGTCTCACCCTGCTTTCTCGAGTGTACATCATGTTTTGCCAATATGTAAAGAGGCAAGATTCTCCCACAGGGGGGCACCGATGCTGATTCCCTCTGAATAAACCTGTTACCCACTTCAGGCTCCGAGATCAGGATCCAAAGCCACCACCACCATCTGAAACGGTTCCCCCTCATTTCTGCTGCAGGACTTCCTGATGGAGACCTTCATCATGTTCAAGGATCTCATCGGCAAGAACGTTTACCCTGCTGACTGGGTGATAATGAACACCATGCAGAACAAGTAAGTGTGGGCCCTGTCTTGCTCTGCATCCCACCCCCCCCAACACCTCCGTGTTGCCTAGGAACGACAGACGGGTGGCACGCTGCGACATTCCCGCCCTCGTGATTCCGGCACGTTCTCCCTCACCGCATCCCCTGCCATTGCTCAGAGTGCTTTTCCTTCGCCGGCTGGCCGCCGTTCCAGCCTCCAAATGTGGCTGGGGGGGGGGGGCTGGCGGGGCCAGAGCCGCGACTCCCCCTCTGTCACCCGCAGCCCCCAACTCCCTCGCTCTCTGAAAGATGCTCCTGCGCTCTGCATTCATTCAAAGGCTCATAGCTGCAAGATTTGTTCTGGTGATGCGTGTATGAAGCTTCTAGGCAGTTTGGGATCATTTCTGGTGCGCAAGAACCTTTAAAGTGCGTAAGTGCATAACTATTATGTGGCTAAAAGTGTTTTAGAAAATGCTGTGGATGCACTTAGAGCGGTGTATAGAGGGGCCCCAAATTCTGTCCGTTGTGTATGATTCCTGCTGGGGGGGGCGGGGCTACAGCATTTGTTTGGCTATAATACCCCTCTAAATGCGCATTGATAAGAGTATCTTGATGGAAATATGTTTTTCTTGGTCATGAGTTAATGAGATGGCTGCGAGCTGCGCGGAACTGGGTGGTTTGGTACTGGAATTCGGAGAACTGGCGGTTCGGGAGCTCCGCAGGGGCCTTGGGCCACCCGAATGGCCTGGCGTGCCCCATGTCTAGAGCCGGCTATGAGTGACTGTGGCCTTCCTGGAGCAGGAAATGGGTCAAACACAGTGTCACCCAGGTTCCTCACTTTGTCCTCCTCATGTGTTTGTCTTTCACCTGTCAAACAGCAGGGGGCACTCTACATGGCAGTCCTCTGTTGGGCTTGTCTGAGGAGCTGTGGGGGTGCTTCACAGGATGTTGGCTGGGGGGGGGCATATGCTGGCAGGTCTCTTGACCCGCGTCTCTGCCCTTTGTCATCTGCTCAGCCTGGTGGCAACCAATTAGCTCACAATAACGAACAGCCAAGGCTCCTTTTGTGTCTCTGGGATGGTGGTGGGGGGGGCCCAGACCATCTGGGGGAGTGGGGGGTGGTGTGGCCGGCTGGTTGACTGAGGATCGACGGTTAGGCACCGCGAGGGTCTGTCCTCTCATGCAGACACCCTGGTGCCAGAGCTGGGAAACTGATCTGACATCAGCACCGTGTGATGAGTCATGAGCTGCAGTGGTGTGATAAAGTTGCGATAAAGATGTTCCTGTTTGTCTGCCCGTTCAGTTGAAACAGCTTGATGTACGTACGGTGTTATATTTATGATGGGATTTTCTGCTATTGGTTGGTTAATGTTCTTGATCTCAGTTAGTTGTAGGTTGTGTGTCAGCATGTGCATGTCTCTGTGTGCGTGCGTGTGTGTGTGTACTTGCGTATGTGCGTGTTTGAGTGCATGCGCGCGCGCGCACATGTATACGTGCATCGGTGTGTGTGTTTTCGTGCGTGTGCACGAGCATGCATGCACGTGTGTATCTCAGGGTCCCACAGGTGTATATTACAGATGCATTCCTGTATTTAATGAATTCCTGATACCCTTTGTGGTCACGCTGTGACCAAATCACTCCCCACCTGTGTCACACAGCTCGCTGTGTCTGAGCTGCGCTGTGGCGAGCGGCGCCACATCCGAGAGCCACATCCTACAGACGGCCATTTGTGCAGCCAGACTGACCCCAGCTCGGGGCCCATGGGTGGGACCCTGGCCATTCTGCTGTGGCACAGCATGCAGACTAATGGCCCTTTATTGGCTTTCAGTGTCTTGCTCCGTCATTTTTATACTTCGTATTGAGTGCTTTGTCCTTTCGTGGGTACAGCGTATCTCACCCACCTGAGATTCTGAGATTCACTCTTCAGTGTTTGTCCAAAGCTTCTCCTGCTGCTGGGGTCATGGGGGTATAGGTAGGTGCCCCGAGCCAGTAGACTTATTCTGCTTGTTTTCCAGACACTAAACTCTAGTGCTGTTATACTCCCTTTTATATCCATTAGACAAAATTCTGTTGTGTCTGAGTGAATCCTTGCACGATTTAGTTTTGGATTTTAATTCTCCTCTTTAATTAGCTTGCACAACATGAGAGACTCCCTTTTGGGGAACAGGAACAAGGGACACAGAGTAGACCATCTGAAACAGGACACCTGTAGATATCCCTGGAGCTGCTTTGGTGGCTCAGGGTAGGTCTTTGTGCTCACTTTATTGGCTGGCCGCCTGTGCCATGAGTATTAAAACACGACATCATCAGGTCTGCTTTGATTTAGGGAGCCTATTATTAATGAGAAGCTCCCGGTGGTTTGCAGTCAGCCAGTGTGGCTTACAAAGATGGAGATGGCGCAGTGGAGACTGACACAAACATTCTCTGAGCCATGATGCACTTCCCTGCCCGCGGAACCACAGAGTCATGGTTCTCATTTAATAGAAGAGTGGCGTCTGGACCTCGCAACTTGGTCCGGCGTGTATAGGTGTGTGGGGCTGTGTCCTTGTGGAGGTTCGAGGAGGAGAGTGTATGAGCTCCTACCCTTTGTGCACCACAGCACAAGAGAGAGGGACTGCATTACCTGTCTGTGAATGCATACAGAATAATTATCTGAAGGAAGAAGGGGTATTTGTGTATGAATATATGAATACAGATGATGGTTTTCTAAAACGAGAGATCCTTTAAAGATTTTGTAATTAACTGTGCTGAGTCTGAGATGGTAGAAAGTGGTAGGCTTATTCAGAATAGAAGCATTCATTAACACAGGAGTGTGATGGTGGGATTATGGTGTGGTGTTGGGGGGGGGGGGCACTGTGGTCCCCTGATCAGTTTAATTAATCATTGTGTGTGCGTGCGTAAGCACACGTCTCCGTATTTGGCTGATTGACAGCCTAATAATCAATGAATCTCTCTCGGAATGTGCCGCATCCTTCAATTACCACTCGCGGGTTTTCTGCGGGACGCGCTCCCGTTCCTGCTACAGGAATTGCTCTGTTTCATTTGCAGATCCATCCCTAGTGTACTTCAGATGCATTTATAACCTGTAATTTATCGTTTGCATTTAAAAAACTTTAATTGGATGTTTACTTGGATCACCTCTCTTTGGCGTGTTGGCCTGACAATCTCTGCCTTGTCCCGCTTGCGTCGACATCCCGGCGAATGGATTTGTGTTTTTGGGCCTTGTCTGTGGGGGATAACGGGCGGGCATCGACACCCATGAAGCGGAACGGCATATCCCCGCATGCCGCTAAGGCTATTCGCACTCTCTTACCGCCATTTAAATGCTTACAGCATTCCGATTGGGGTGCGCCATTGCCGTAATTTTGACGAATGGGGTTTCCGGAGGAGAATTCCCAAAGCTCATTAACTGATGAACTCCCATTGCTGGCCCTGTCGAAGCACTCCACGTGATCACCCCATGCCGATTTCATCGTGACTGACATCTTAGCGCCCCCTAGTGATGGCTGGCAACTGCAGTGCGTTTATTATGCTTTTGTTAAACGGTAAGGAGGGCTCTGTTTGCGTTTAGTGCTCCTTTATCTGTGATCCATGTTTCTATGATTTATGTCCCTTAATTGTTCTGTAACCCGACTGGTTCATCATAGAAGTACCAGCTAACCACTGACCACCCGTTAGGAGAGGCTCTCCCAGACATGGGGGTTATAGTGCGTTACATTTGCCTTTGGATCCGAGTTTTGGTTGCTGAGATTGCGTCACATCTGCCAAAAACTCTGAGAAAACTGAGTCGGCTGCGTTCCGTTTGCCACAGAAGCAGCAATACCATGGACCCGTATCGAAAAGCAAGATTTGTTTGCTTAGCCAGACAACTTGTCGGATTTAAGGTACCTCAGTTTAAATGGCCTTTATCTTCGTTCACTTAATCCGACTAATCATGAAATCCAATTCTAGCCCGGTTAATTGTTAGCCATTGTTAGCAATATCCGTTGATAACACATTACACGCAGTCCACAGATAAGTTGGACGGTACAGTGTATGCAACCGATTTAATGAGCCACAAATGAGAAGTAGTGCTTAAACGGTATAAAACTACAACTTTCCCTTCTGTTGATAAAGGGTGCAGCCATCTTGGATTCTGAACTCTGGATCCTCTGTGCTGCTCCGAGATATTTCTCGGATCTCCGAGAAACGGGAGCGCACATGTCGTCACTTCCGGCTTCAAAACTCGGAATCCGAGTTCCGAGGGCAAATGGAATGTTATTATTTAACTCCCCATGGTGGCATTAACTACAGCCCGCCCCTATGGCCGCTCACCGTAGAGGAGCCGTCCTCAGAGCTCTCTGCGCTCTGCATCATCAGCAGGATGTGAATCGGCTTGAAACCGCACCTCTGAGTGACATCACCGTCCCTTGGGTCAAACCCGGGACCCGAGCCATTCCTGACCGAAGACTTTGCTGGGCTTTACTCTATGCTGATACACATGGAGACTCTGTAGCAGGCTGTGGCACCTTGGCCCCCGTCCATTTTGAACTACATACATTCGGGTGAGTTCAGGTTGATCTGGGCAGCTTCATAAACCCGCCCCTTTCAAAGATGGCTGGGACTTGGACGTGATGGTCAGGGGGTCCTGCGGCCGTGTGGCATTTACAAATGATTTGGGATTGATTCGCTTATGGAACAAAAACCTTAGTGATTTGATCTCTCCAGGTTACCCCTGTGTTTTGCCCCTCTGGCCTCATGCTGCCTCCCCACTCTTGTGTTGCCACCTCACGTCATGTGACTTTCATCCTCCACAAACTATTGGCCGAACGCCATCTGTTCTCGGGGTCCATTTTGCGGCGTGAGTCATTTGCTGTCTGCGATATGTTTGTTTATCCCAATGCGATGCGGCTGCATAGGAATGCGAGTGTCCCATTAATCCTGGAGTGGGCTGAACATACAGTAACATGACACATGCCATTTACTTGCAACGAGGCTTAATGACCTCAGATGATAGTTTAGGGCCTGCGAGTCGTGTGTAAATGGAGCTGGTAATGCTCTTCAGCCTGGGCCACCTCCACAGTCACCTATAATATACGCCACTCCCCCCACCTAACTAATTGGAGCCATGCGGATCCATGTTTCCTTCGTGAGGGGTGGGCAGGTTGCAGATTGATGCAAGGCGCACGCAGATGAAATGGCAGGATGGACAGTGGCACAGCGGACTCGCAGAGAATTTTTCAGCAGATATTATGCATCTGTGTGGAGCCAGGGTGTGGCTCAGCGGGTTCGGACACTGATTAGAAGGTTGCCAGTTCATAATCCCTGGGTCAAGAGAGTGATTTCACCGTTGGGCCCCTGAGCAAGGCCCTTAACCCCCATTCGCTCCAGGGACTGACCCTCCTTTTCTTTATTGTACATCACTCTGGATAAAAGCGTCTGTTAAATGAATGGGATGCGTGTCAGAGGGAAGGAAGTAGGAGAGATGGGGGTGAGGAGAGATTTAAGGGTGGTGGACATGATGAACCATGCAGTGATCTCGCCAACACAAAGCATTCTGATTGGTTCATTTATGTATGTGAGCCACGCGTATCCCTGAGCTTTGCCACAGGTCACACTGAGCAAATTGGGTTCCTCTCATTCAGGCAGGTGGCCCTCTGACCTCATTGAGTACAGTCGTCCTTCCCAGTTCAGCAATATATGTTGTTTTTGCTTTGTGAGACAGAGACCATTGTTCTTGATCTTAATTAAATTCTTGATCTGTCCTATACAATCCCTGTTTAAAACACAGCCATAATGTGTGACTCACTTTACAGTGATTAGTGCTTCTATGATGCTTCCTGTTATACGAGTGCTTCACAGATTATTTCCTGCCTCTAACTGCAAGTAATTTTCCTTCTTGAAAAGGGCATCTTAACATTCGGATTTGATTACTTCACTTTCCTGTTAGTCTGTGTGCAGTAGTTTACATCTGAGAAATGCTTCCTGTTCTTTTACCTGGGATTTAAACATCAGCAGTAAGGGGAAAGGTGACTGTCATGCGACGAGCGTGGCTGGTTAAAGCCTGAATAAAGTACGTCATGGTGGGAGCGATTAATCAGTAGTTTCTCTTGCTGGTGTCATTCTGAAAGTTCACGTCTGCCTTTAATTACCCTGTGTGGACGTGCATGACATCGAAGGAATGTGATAGAAGAATGCTGCCAAGAAGCTCTGAGAGACAGTGCAGGTACAGAGTGCAGGAGGCCTGCCTCACTGAGAGTGCTGGTGCAGACCATGGGAGGCCTGCCTCGCTGAGAGTGTGTGAGTACAGTACGTGGGAGGCCTGTTTTTCTGAAAGGGTAAAGACTACAGGAGTATGGGTAAAGACTACAGGATGGCCTGCCTAAATCGGAGGGTGTGGGTACAGACCGCGGGGAGCCTGCCTCTCTGAGAATGTGTGGGTACAGACTGTAGGAAGCCTGTAGCTTCCCTCTGAGAACATGCAGTAAAGCCTGAAGCTCAGCACGTCGTCCCCCCCCACCCCCCCCATTGGCATTTGCACGTTAGTACAGATGGTCTGTATTGTAATTTTTGCACAAAAAAAAAGCTAAAGTGGCAACTCAATTACGCCTCTTTCTCTCCCTCCATCCATCAGAAGCTTAATTAAAGCTCATTGCGCGCATAAGAAAGCAGTCATTCTCCACCGCTAAGCCGCTAAGCGTGTCACACGCCCCAGGAGCGAGGGCTTGTGAAAGCGAGCGCCTTGCGCTCACTAATGCTACATGGAGGGTCCACAGGCAGGCCTGTTGAGCCCCAATGCCACGGGCAGCGGCGTACACCTACGCTGATGCCGCCAAGTGCCAGAGATTAATCCTGTTTATGGGTAATTAACGGGGCGGTCAGTTTGATATGACTTAGAGATCGAGATTAACGTGTTGGGGTAGTTAAGGTACGTGCTTCCGGGATTTACATGGCTGGATTTTATCTTAATTAGCTGTCTTTTAAAGCAGTGCTTCTCAATCTAGTCCTCAGGGGCCCCCAGTCTGGCTACGTTTTTACTCCTTCGCAGCTCCCCCCACTCCTGTACTAGGTATTCGATGTTCTTGATTGCAGGAAGCTGGGAAGGAGCATAAATGCAGTCCTGCTAGGAGTAACTGGGATGAGAAACGCTGTTTTAAACTGTAGCAAGAGGGTACGATACCAGCACCCAGTGGGATTTAACTGGTGCCCTTATGCCTCATGTCCTGTTTCATCTTGTTTTTCCTCTGCTGTCTGTTTATTCTCCTGAGATCCAGCAGTTTCTTTTTTCGTCCTCTGTAGAGGTCATTATTTTAGCTCGTATCTCTCATAATGTACATGCTGTTTGGTTACGTCTCCTTAAACGCCCCTTAAAGTGGACGGTGAGGGCTTTAAGATGGTACCGCATTCGGGGGTGTCACCTGGCCAACTTCCTCTCCCTGTCGAATCAAAACTTTAATCAATAAATATTAATTATTTTTTGCCTCTGGGTCTCAGGAGGATTATTCACTTGCTGAGCTCTGCTGTAAAGCCTGCTTGTGTCCCAAAGTTTCTGACTCTTCTCTCTTCTCACCCTCTGCCTCTGCCTGGAGACGGGGGCCGGCCCCTTCTTCACGACGAGCCCGTTGTCAGGTAGCCATTAAGGTGAAATGAAGCCAGAGTCAACTACACGGTGTTTAAAAAAGGGAAGACATCTGCCTCATTGTCATTATTGTTTCGGTTTGGTTTCCGCTTCATTTCCTGGTTAAGTGGCTAACAGCGGCGGCGGTGACGTATGGCCGAGCTCGTTTGCATGAGCTTAATGGCACGACCATTCTTTACCGTGATTTACTGCTGTCCTGTAACGAGCCGCCACTCCATCCTGCTTGCGTGTGCCTGACGCCGACGGGCGAGACACTTACAGCGACCCCTACTTCTGGAGAACCTCTGCCGTCACGTGCCAACGATCGGCAACAGGGAGTGGATCTGGGACAGATTTATGATTCAGATGTGGATACACACCCCTCCATCCCGCCGAAGGAAGCAGCTTCCTCCCCGGCCTATCCTGGATCTTCTGCCCTGAATCCTGGACTATACACAGTTTTACATTTTAAATCAGGACTTCCTTTCCCGGCCCAGGAGGTTTGGTTCCCCCTATGAGTCTGGTTTTCTGCCCGCTGTCGCTGTCTGGGGACTTTGGGCAAGGGCAATGTAAAGCACTTTGAGTAATATTGTGAAAATGCACTATAAATTACAGTAATTGAATGGGACGAAATGTGGCGTGCAGGGAAAAAGCAGGTCTCCATGGCTCTTATTGAAGGACCCCCCCCCCCAGCCAGTCCCAACTGCAGGATGGCCCGGTAACCACCTACGGAGCCAGACTTAAAGCCTGATGATTTGGTGTGTTAGGGGCTGAATGGCGGGGCAGTGCAGAATGGGGAGCCCTATTCCGGCGAGGGTGCCTCCCTTCCCAGGGCCATTATCAGCAGGGAGCTGTCCAAGGTGGTGAGCCCCCGGCCACTGTTAGAAACCCGCCGACTCTGATCAGAGTTCCCCTCGGTGCCGCTCCGATTCTGCAATCTGCCCATCTTCTCATTAAGATCCATCCGCTCCTTGCCTCTTGTCTTCTCCGGTGCCCCTGAAGCCCGTTTCTTATATCTCTGCCAGATCAATTGGTTTAAATGCTGCTTAACGCCCCCCCCCCCCCCCAAGCTCCCGACCAAGATGGGGGCTGCCTGACAACTTCTGAGTCCCTCAGCATTGCAGAACCCTTTAAACAGTGGCTCCTAATCCTCCGGAGTGTTTCTCCTTGTATTGAAATGTTGCATGCATGAACTTCAATTGTACAAGATAACCGCAAATTTAAAAATAGGTCTTTCTGGCAGGTTGCGATGATCCTTGAATAACTTCATTACATTTAAAGACCCCCGTCCTTTTGTTTAATGTCCCATGGCGCTGATCCCTTTCTTCCTGTTACTGCCTTGTGCCCCCCCCGCCCCCCAAGATCTTCCTATCCTCCATCTCGAGCCGCTCTGTTTTCTCCCTGCTGGTGAGGAGTAAGGAAACTTCGAGCCTGTGAGTGAGTCAGTTTGAGCGGGAACTCTCTGTGAAACTCAAGCACTACCAGGGAGGCTGTCGTAATGTCGGCGGCCTCCGCTGCGGCCCTGCGAGAAAGCTTGCATAAGTTTGTGCATGGGTGCAGAAAGCCTGCAATGGACTACGGCACTGTAGATGTAGAATGAAAATTATAGCCTTGGAAGGGAACACATTTAAATGAGGCTTGCCCCCCCCCACCTTGATCTTGGTAAGAAGCTTTTCTGGGCTTGTATACCACTGCTTCGGACCCCTAGGTCCATCTCGCTGCCATCACCTGACCACAGGTCAGTTCGCGTTCAATCCGACACCCCCAGTGGGCTCTAAACCTTCCCCGAAAACACCCCAGTCTCCTTTTATCAAGTGTTTTGCCTCCGGCCCAATCTATTTCACTGACAGGCACCCAGGCAATCTGCAGATCCCTTTAATCGGATCAGCAGGTGATGCAGGAAGAGGTGAGTGGCTGGCAGTCTGGTCCGGTCCGGTCCAGGGCGGTGAGGTGCAGGAATCCCCATCCCTAATGTCACCGCCAAGGGGGTGGTCAGAGTCCCGCAGCTTTGCCTCCTGGCTCGCTCGCCTCCACATTAGTATTCGCCGTAAGGTGCTCACATGGAAGACGAGGGGGAATGTTCCGGAACGGTCCAACGGGAGAAAATTGCTTTGAAACACACGGATCAGCAGTCAGGTCAAGGTCACAATTAAGCATGCACAGCTTGGTGCAAGGAGGGAAGCAGTTTCACATGCGAATAGATAGAGCAGGAGCAGGAATGCTGGCGATCAGCACCTGTTATTGCCGTTTCATACTTGGGTCACTCCGCCGACTTGTCGCGCGCATGAGGAACAGGACAGAATATAGGATCCACGCTGCTTTTTAGCTCAATCAGTGAAATTGATGTCAAGTCGCATCCAATCAGACTGAAAATGTCTTATGATTTTCTTTGTGGCAGGCTGTCAGCTGCAAAGGTGAGTGTGATGTGGCAGAAAGAGACGGATAAACGCGGACATGCTCTGCACATACAGCAAGCCTGAAGTTTATTGGTAGTTCAGGAGTGTGACCAGCCTGCTTCTGCTTCCTCATTTTTATTAAAAAGATAAGGTATAAAAACGTAAGTTCGCCTGTCGTGTTTTCACCTGAAAGTGTGTAGAATGTGTCATGGAGCCGTGCAGTAGGTAACCGAAGGCGTGTCGGTCTCTCTTGTGGAGTTATCAATATTCAGTATTAAATCAGTGCTAAATATTCATATAAATGTTACACAATTCCGGTGAATGATGTTGCAGGGAGTGGTGCCGTTCAGGGTAGGAGCCTCACCAAGCTGACGGGAGGCGGTCTTCCCATAATCCACCGAAATAACACAGTACCGGAGGATTTCCCAGCCGCATTGCGCCAGAAAATCCCCCCACCCCCCCGCCATCAAAAGCATTAGCATTGAAGTATTGACCTCTAACCTTAAATGCAGGCTGTTGCTTTACTCGCCCCATGAGAAGCCGGTTAATAATTCAACTAGCATGACCCTTAGTGCAAACTGTCACGGAAACGCGGAGTATGAAAGGTGCGCGTGCGGCTATGAAGCAGCTGAAAAGTGACTGGAGGCTGCTTGTATGACGATTACCCAGAATGCCAGGGTACCCATCACCTCAGACGGCTCCAAATACATTTCCACATTGGGTTTTTTATTTTAAAAATTGCGTCCTGCTCCAAACGCCATCTGAAGCTGCCTGTCCCTGGGTGCTTAGGTCTGTCTCGCCATCGTTTGATTAGCCTGCTCCGCTAATCGCGCTCTGCATATGGCTGTCGCTGGCATGCATCTGCTCAGGAGCTGAGCTATCCAAGCTCCTTGGCCCCCCCCCCCTAATGTACCTCGTCTTCACTCATCTTTTGTGTTTTTTTTTTCCTTGCAGGCTTTCTTTTGATCACCAAATCACTCATTACCACCATCTGTGTTTGCTGTATTTGGCCGGGCAGGTGGGGCAGGTGATATACTATACCTTCTCCGCCCCCATCCCCGGTGAGGCAGGCTTTGGGGGGGGGGGGTGTCTGACAGCTCCATGGGCCCAGTGACACCCAGCCTGCTACAATGGGGCCACGTACCCTAGTGGCCTGATTGATGCCTGGTGTGACGTAACAGATAATAGACAGCGGTAATGCCGCTTAACGCCGGCCGCCTGTCACTGCATTGTTGAGACCATATTGAATGATCACAGAGCTGCTGGGGCCGGGAGCAGTTCTGTTAAACTTCCTCTTATTGACAAAATAAGCGACTAACGGCTTTGCCAGTCAACCATCTCAACCCCTTCTTTAATGACAGTGAATCCCCAGCATCCAGGGTCACCCCAGCCCATCCCTGTTTGCGATGTACTGCCAGGCCGCATCCTGGCTGTAAGATAGGTAATGCCACAGATGAACATTCCCTTGGGGGCATTTTGGAGGCATTAACCGGCAGAGGGGGCCACATGCCGCTGTCTGATTCAAAGGCAGGGCATTCGGGTGCTGTTGCTAAATCATGCGTTTGCGTAACATGACTCTGCTGGATCCAGGTGTGTTCCCAGTGTCTCTCCCAATATAGGCCCTTTGGGCGATGTTACCACAAACTAATTAAGAAGGTACCTACACATTTGAACAGACATTACCCGTGCATCTGTTTATCTGTCCTGTGTGCCTCCACAGGTGTGTGTGAGTAAATCCACTCTAAAAATCGCATAAAAGAAAATCAATGCCTGGGTTTTGGCTCTCCAACAATAGAGCATAAGCGGGCTTTGGCGGTGACCAATCAAAAAGCCTTCTCATCAGTGCATGCCCCGCCCCCACCTCCCTACCTGCTTAATCAGAGTTGTGGTCCAAACTCATTCATCACTTAGTTAATGCCTGCCCACTGTCAGAGTGGCAATTAAGTTTATTATCTGTGTCTTATTCAAATTGACTGCATAGATGGCCTTTGCGTAAAAGGGGCTGTTTTAAGGAAGCCCGGGTCGACTGCGACACGTTATTTAGGAGTTAATTAAGTGTGTTCCACTTGGCGTGTAACGCTCAATGGCCCCTGTTTTTAGGGAGGCGGTAAACGCAATTAAGGCGGGGCTGCGGTTTCCTGCACCACCTGTGGATGCAACGAAGATGCTGATGTCAGGCGAACGCTGCATGCTGTCACTTGTTTCCTGTCAATACTTCAGTTGTGTTGTGGCTTAGGGTGGGTCTTCC
This sequence comes from Mormyrops boulengeri, assembly GCA_026781065.1. NCBI lineage: Eukaryota > Metazoa > Chordata > Actinopteri > Osteoglossiformes > Mormyridae > Mormyrops > Mormyrops boulengeri. Next base: position 5,834,937 of record JAODLD010000047.1, on the reverse strand, counting down.
GGCAGGCCATACTGATGGCATTCACCTCTGCAGGCATTCCATTGCATTCTGCTACCCCTCTCCCATCTTTGATTGCCGTTCGTCTTCCTATCTGTTGGAGTTTTAAGGTGATCTGAGGATGTTTTGCGGTGATGAATACACATGATCGTACGCGGATTCATACCCTCCCTGGGCTTATTATGGTACTCCAGGAGAGCCTGACAAACTTCCTAAGTGTACCTCTGAAGCGAGTGGGAAGCCCTTTCCGTTTCCTTGGATCAGTACATTAAGCAGGGAATGAGACTTTGACGGGTGTCCGTCTTAGTGCTGGATAACGGCTCTCAAGCTGCCAGGAGACTGGAAAGGGTCTAAATCAGCCCCCCATCCCCACTGTCTTCCAGAGTCTTCCTGAGGGCCATCAATCAGTATGCAGCCGTCCTGAACAAGAGGTTCTTGGATCAGACCAGCTTTGAGCTCCAGGTAAGCTCCAGGTGTCTCCCTGCTTCTGTTAGAACGAGCGGCCTGGGTTTCTCACGGAGACATAACGTTTTGCGGTTTTAGTCATTCGATCAGTGGAAACCTGTGAAAGACACATTTGTCTCACCTTCATATGGATCTGAACGTTCTTTCAGGTGGAATCAGCCTATAGAGCCTTGTGGCTCTTCTGGGTCTCTAGGGGAGTTTTCCTCCTTGTCTGCTGGTGGGTTGAAATGATTAAGGCATGGGCTGGTGATACAGTATGTGGAACGGATGGTTTCTACACTGTAGTTACTCAGGATCCCTTGTCCACTTTTCTTTTCTGAGGGAAACGCAATATCACAAATGTCATGTAACTCACTTTTTGCATCCCTGACAATGGGACACATCACCAAGGAGCTCGGAACCGTAAAATGTAACCTAAAGTTCAGCTGAAGTTTGTTGGATTATATTGAAGGAACCGGCTTCCTGTTTGAGAGCTGTAGAGAGGAATGTGAGGTTTAAATGCCTTGGGAGTGATATTTTCCTACCCCAGTGCGTCCCCAGAGGGCGCTGTGGTGTCCTGAGACCCCAGGGTTTGAAGATCATTTTCTGGTCCATCTTCTTATTTGCCTGCTGTAGGATAAGGCCAAACCTCAGCGGGAGAGGAGAGACAGTACACAGTTCATGATTTTATATGCCAGTTTTTGTTTTGCCCATTCATGCAGCTGGACAGTGTAACTAGTCTCCTGTTCACAGCCACAGTAGGAACTTGGTCCTTGTAGTCACTGTGATATTTGCTGCTTCCTCATAATAGACCTGGGGTGAGTTTCTCGAAGACTTCTTAACGCTACGTCGTTCGTTAGTTCTATCTTTTAACACACAACTTACGAACGACGTGGTGTTAAGAAGGCTTCGGGAAACTCACCCCTGGGCGGTGTTTGTGTGTGAGAGGTGCAATAGCAGGGCATTATGGGTAAGTGTGCCTGTCATTCCAAAGTGCCCCTGTTCACCCTCCCCGTGCCTCCTGCCTCTCCTCAGCTCTGGAACAACTACTTCCACCTGGCGGTGGCCTTCCTCACCCAGGAGTCTCTGCAACTGGAGAACTTCTCCAGTGCCAAACGGGCCAAGATCTTCCACAAGTGAGTGTCGTCGCCGCCTCCTCTTGGTGTCCACGCTGGGCGCTCGCCGCTTTTCTCATCTCGCTGCCATTCCCTGTCCCAGTCCTGCGGCGGCGCCCCGCTCGTGTTGTGCGTTAAGGTCACAGCTGTGTGTGAGGATTTCTGCTCTGGGGGTGCTGCTCCCCTTTCTGTTTGGTTTGGGGAGCTCCTGTATTGGGCACTCCAACCCGCGACCCTGCCGGTCATGATAAATGGGGGCTGATTGCGCCTCGCTGGCTGTGCGGTCACGTGCAATGTCGCATTCTGCGTCTGTGCAGCACTGCCATGCATCAGAACCAGACAAGCCTCCTTATTGACTCATCTGAAGCTTCTGCTTTCCCCCTACTTTCCTTTATCGTGGAACGGTGCATCCGCTTCCCTCCAAAGCCCGTCTCTAAGGACCCGTCACCGTGTGACACACCTCCCTTCGGCGGTATAGGTCCCTCCCGCCATCCACCCACCGTGGTTCTCCGCCACTCAGCTTGGCTTGTCGCATACCCCTCCCATCGCCCAGCTTCAAAGTAGCCATCAAAACACCAATTAGGACGTGACAAGGTCACCTTCTGCTGGTTTATCCCCCCGTTATTAGCGTACAGCCTCAGGGCGGGGCGCTGTGGACCGCGTTCACGATAGACACTGGTGTGAGCTCAATCTGGCCAGATCGCTCTGAGCGGAAGCCCATAGTCCGCTGTGAGGCTGCCTTTCCCAGCGCCATTACACGCCTTACTGGCTGGAGCAGCACACTGACATGCTGCTGCTTAAGGTGAGATCCCAGGTGCCGTTTAAGGTAAATCGTTTCTGTGCACAGAGGGGGGTCGCCCCCCCACCCCCACTACGCTGTTGGGCTTCTTTGGTCAGTGTGGAATTTTTGTGATACTTCGGAATCGCTAATTTTAATATTTGTTTTTGTATAAGTAAAATCTGTTAGTGTGAGCATTATAATTATCTCCCCCCCTCCCCCCAAAATGCACATGGAGTGCATAATCTAAAGACAGCCACATGCTGTGTGCGTGCAGAAAACACGCACCGAGGGAACCACACCCGGCCTTCAGCTATCATTCATCCGTCCATTTTCTGAAACCGCTGAATCCCAACTGGTGTCGCGGGGGTGACCGGAGCTTATCCCGGGAACAACGGGCGCAGGCAGGAACCAACCCATGGGAGTAGAAATATAAAGTACAGATATTTTATGGGTTCCACGGAAATAAAGGTAGCTGATTACGAGAAAGACCTCGG
>JAODLD010000047.1:5804960-5816406 GCA_026781065.1 Mormyrops boulengeri | reverse complement strand
ACAAAAATGTTTGGTGTTTTATGTTATTGTAAGGTGTTACTAATTAAAAAGCACCCAGTTAGACTGCTCATCAATTAGAAAGGACCACGTACGTGACGGCGTACAAGTTGCCAGGAATCCTGCGCTGGTTCGAAGCGCATTCCTCCTTCACGGTAAGTGTGCCGCGCAGAAGCAGGGATGGGCTTCTTCATCATTCCCCTGTCTGGTGGGTGGGGGGGATCTGGGGATCAATGGGATTTGCCCACTTAAATGCTACGCGAGCAGGCTCATTAATGAGCCTCACGCCGGGCTCTCTGCAAACACGCGGGTGGAGCAGAGTGGTGGGGGCCAGCGGGTGGGGCCTAGCAGCCTGCTTGACTCATTGATTAATGCCTCAGTGTCGATTCCATGTGGCTGCAGCCTGTGGAGGCAGGTGGAACAGCCTGGCGGAGTCACATATTTGCACGGGTGCATTTTAATTTGGAGATTCTGGGCCCTTATGCGTTTATGTATGGGGCCATGGTGTAGGGATGTAGATGCAGTGTATCCCTGTTCCTTAGTGTCTTCCTTAGTTAGGGTCATCATTTCTGGTAGTTAACTGTTATGTCAGTTGAAGGGAGAGTTTTTTTGTGTCCCAATTGGCGTGTTGGTGTCGAATTTCATTTAGGGTGTTTCATGGCAGAGTGTAGTGGTCAGGGAAAAGGTGTTGAGTAGCCTTGTGTTTATGTGGGTTATATAAGTATTACAACGCCCGTGTGGGCGTTCCCCACAAGGGAAAATTCAATTTTATAAAAATTGAATAAAAAATTATAAAAATCTGCGACTGCAGTCAAAAAACTAAAAATGTCAAGTCTTCTATTCTGTTTGGTTACTTATGGTTAGGGCTGGGTGGGGGTTAAGGTTAGGGCTGGGTGGGGGTTAAGGTTGATAGGGATTTCCCATAGAACTGAACGGACGGTCCCCACAGATATAAACGTGTTTGCTTGTCTGTGTGTGTGTACTGTTAGCTGAAATGCTGTTAAATTACCTCTGTGTTCTTATGAAACCAAACATCATGTATCTGATTTTGTGATAATGAGAAATAGCTTTCAGTTTGACAAATTTAAATTATAGCTATATATGATAAAAAATTGGCTTAAGGGAATATTTCTGGAAAGTTGCTTTACGCTGTTCTCATGAATATTTAAAACAAAATTACTGTATCATTATACAAGACATGTTGTATCGTCTATAGGTAGGATTTTGAAACCATATGCGAAATTTATGAACAGAAACACAATTTAAGTGTCTTTGCCCAGTAACAAGGAACAATCTCTTGTACCTGTTTATTTGACCCTAAGTCCTGCAGTGTGCAGGACTTTTCATGGCTCTGCTGTGCTCTTGCTTTGCTCCCCCCCCTTGTAAAGTTGTGTAAAATGGCACACGGGGTTTGTACACAGGAATATGTCTGTGTTTTCCGCGTGTTGGTTGTTAGTGGAGCGTGGTGCGCTGACTCGGCGTTAACGTGTGAGCTCAGAGTTTAATCTCCAGGTCCTGCGACCTTATACAGTCTAATGGGTCAGCAGTCAAACCTTGCGTATCACAGGTTACCCAGATGGTTACGAAATTATGCCGGCAACCTGGTGATTACTGACCAGCTTTTTTTTTAATGAGAGGATTAATCGCCAGAACTGACTAGGCTGGTCTGTTGTGCTGCTGGCTGCTGGAGGGCATCTGCTTCAGGCTCCGTGCCCAGACAGGGACGGTCATCCTTCCAGGGTGCGAGTGGGCTCTGATCCGCTCCGCTGCTGGGTGTGAGCTCTGCTTCCCAGGTCCCCAGATTGGCCCCGGCACTGGCCGTTAGCTAGAGGCACACGCACATCCAAGGGGAGCAGATTAGCAGATTTTTGATGTTGCGTTGTTTAAAATTTCTCTTTCGGCTCAAAAATTGGCGAGCATGGGGATCACCCTTAACTATTTTAGCCTCGGACCCTGAGGGAATCTGCCGTCGGTTGCATTTGGTTCAGGGGAAACATTGTTTTTGGATGTTTTTTAACCAGGTTAAAGGGCCAGAGTTTCTCAGGAGGTTACTGAACAGCAGACTCTATATTATTGACGTGTGTGTGTGTTTGGATATGTATATCCATAAAACACACAGTCATCAAGTGTTCATTTTTAGTGCTGGTGTTCCTTTAAGGCGTTCTGTTGTATTACCCAAGAGTGTTGATGGTTCCCATGAGTCACCTTGCCTTTGAAAACATGCAGGCTTTTGCGTTTCATTAAGTTTGGTCTTCTGGAGATGAGCTGTACTCCGCTCCCCTGGCATTACCCAGTCAATTATAGTCCTGCTGCCAGAGATCCTGTGCAGCCCAGGATATTAATATTACCCTGTCCCGCACCTTACTGTTAATATACTGCACTTGCTTGGTGTCACTTTTCTCGCCGAAGGTCGCCCAGGCTGCCCATCGCGGGATTGACATGCTGCGATTATCTCGTTTGCGGGTGTCCCTCCCATCTGTGTGAACATCTTGTGCTCTCATCTGTTCTGAAAAGCGAGGACAAAAGAACTGAACATTTCTACTGACCAGAACCGTGCCGTGATGTCTGTTCTGTATCCTTACGTGATCTTGTTTGTGTGCAGGAGGAGGTGAGTCCTCTGGAGAATGCAATGGAAACCATGCAGCTGACGAATGAGAAGATCAATAACATGGTGCAGAGGCATCTGAACGACCCCAACCTTCCCATCAACCCCCTGTCTATGCTGCTGAACGGCGTCGTGGATCCAGCCGTCATGGGAGGCCTGACCAACTACGAGAAGGTGCTCGCCTTGTGAAACTTCTCCAGAACATAAACACGAGTGGCAGGATATGGGCTTACAGCCAGAAGGCTGCTAGCTCAAGCCCCATGAAGGGTGGTGCTCTAGGTCTCCTTCTGTGTTGTTCTTCAAGAGCTTTGGTCCAGCCCACAGATACTGAAAGTGCTTCAGAGATAAACGTCCTGGGTCCTTATCATGTAGACCATCCTGGTGAGTGCAGTCAACTTATGCTCCCAGTGATAATCTCTATGAAGCTTTGAAGGGAGTGTAGCCTCAGGATCTGCTCCATGCTTCTGGCTGCCATTTTGAATGTGGAAATCTCCACGCTCATACCATTGAAAATGTTCCTCTTTATGGAAAATTCCTGAAACGTGATGAAATTGCATCTTCTTGCATTCCTTTCCCTGGTAAACCTGGCTGTGCACTGGCCCTACAGGGAATCTTTCCATCACTGTTCACCAAAGGTGGACATTTCAGGTCCAGAAAAGTTAAAATCCAGACCAAGATTTTGTTTAAACCGATCATATGAGTAACCCGTGAATGTGACACTTTATCCTGAACTGGTCGGTTGAAACAAAGTCCTGGTCTGGACTTGAACTCGACCCCGAGTTCGTCCCCACCGTGTCGAGAGGGGAGTGTTGAGGATGAGAGGCTGTCACCTACAGCTGTCTTTTTTTTTTTTTATCTCCTCTCCTCCAGGCTTTCTTCACAGAGAAGTACATGCAGGAACACCCTGAGGACCTGGAGAAGATCGAGAAGCTGAAGGACCTGATCGCCTGGCAGGTAGGACGGCCGTGCGCGTTGGTCTCGCCGAGCCTGTCGGCTGCTGGCACCCTGTATCCCATGTCGCAGAGGCCCTAGCATTCTGTGCAGCCTGTCACACACACTGTCATTATTGGCGTCGTCAAGGCGATGTCAGTGTTTGACAGCCGCAGAGATGGTGTTCCGTCTCGGCATCCCTGCCTTGCACTGTGGCGCCCACTTTCCCAATGGCATGTTCTTTGTTGTGATGATTGTCTATCCCGTATCTGTCTTGTATATGGCCGGCAACCTCTTCCTCTCCTTTTTACTTCTCCAATGCAGTATGGTCTCCTGCAGTTCTGCACTGGGTCTTCTCATAATCTGTTCAGAAGGGGATGGCTTCCGTCCGGTTGTTTGTGCTTCAAGTGAAAGTACTTGACTGTCAGTCAATCAGTCAATCGATCCTCTTCATCCCTTGTAGCATGTTGTGCTTCTCCCCATGAAAGGTTCGTCTTTTGAAGCTCCTGTAGCACAGTTCTACGCCAGGTGTTTTTGGGTCTTCCAGATTTTCTTTTTCCAGGTGGTGTCCATCTTAAGGCAACTCTTGGGATGCGGTCTTGCTCCATCCTGAACACACGTCCAAGCCATCTTGAGCGTCTTAATGTAATGTCCTTGGTGATGCTTTGACTGCTTGTTTTCTTATATAGTTGTTGGTTGGATATTTTGTTGGGCCAAAAGATCTGGCAGATTCGTCCGAGGCATCTGTTGTGGAAGACCTCATGTCTGTACTGACCACACGCCAACACTCTGAACCATACAGGAGGACAGACTTTAACTTGGTGTTGTACAGGAGCATCTTTGCAACTTGACTACAGTTTGTTGCCGTATGTAATTTGGTGATGTAGGTGGTACCTCCATGCTTTTTGCCAGAAGACAGAAATCATGATTATCTGAAGATGGAACCAATCAATGAGGACTGTGAATGGAGAGTGTGGGGACCCCTCACCCAAACCACTTTAATGCGCATCCTGACCACGCAGATGGGGAAAGGGTTAGGCTGTAACCTGGCTAACAGATGCAGCTTCTTGGCAGGGGGACAGTCTTTTCCAGGCAGTGTCTGCCTATTTGGAGGCGACGAGTACCTTAAATGAAGCACCATGAAATCCCACTCCTGCCCATAAGCGCCACATGGGCTCCACAGAACACGGAGTGTGAGGGTCCGTGGCAGTTCGGGTCTGTATGCAAATGCCACTCCATTCGAGGAGATCGAAATAAGCGTATGGTGATCTCTCTGCCTTTGGCTGCGCTCCGAATGATTTGTTATGTAGACAGTCATGTGAGTAAGCATTATATTTGATTGGACTATCAATTTAATCTGGCTCTGGTGACTTTTCTGTATTTTATATGTGTGATTTAACACTTGTATTAGATGAGTTTCCAAGCCGGATCGTTCAGGAGAGCTGAAACGGGTAATCCATCTGCGTTCAGAGCTGCAGCCACTAAATGCGTTTTAGGCCGAAAATGGCATTAGCTTAAGTCCTGGAAGGCGGCCGGGTCACGCACGTGTGTGGGGGAGCCGCCTGAGGGTGCCACGCGAATCTCTCCCATAATACATCTAGTTGCATACATTTACTTTTTATTCATTTATCCGATTTTTTTTTTTTAGCTGAAGTGACTTTGTGGAGGTAAAGGTTGCTATTTGTCTACTCCCTGGGATTTGAACCCGCGACCGTTGCGTTGCTAGCGCAGTGCTACGCAGCATCAGTGTATTTACCTGAACATTGAGTGTCACTGGATAGATTCGGTAAGCAAATGAAGGTTAACTGCCGGCATTGATGTGGCGTGAAGCTCAGCTTCCTGCCCATATAACCAGGTCAGCTGCAGTATGACTTGCAGCCCATTTGCATGTTTAGTGCTGTTAAATTCAGCGTAGCACGACGTGCCACTTTTTTTGCTCCATGTCACTCCTCAGGGCTCAGCAACCATTGGTTTCTGCCTCATAGCAAGCCCCGCCTCCAAACCAATCAAAGGAACACAGTGGGGGGGGGGCGCACACAGAACAAGAAGTGGCATCGCTCGTTGAATAAGGACAGGGCCGGCCCAAGCCTTGTTGTTAAACTCAGCCCCTGGGTGTCTTGGATAGGAGCATGACCCCTGTGCTTCCTGGTTGGCTCGGCTCAGAGGCAGCCCCGGTCCCTCTCCCCTCATGCAGCCGGGCGCTATCATGTCAGCAGCATGGCTTATGGGTAACCGCCAATCCGCCATGTGTAACCCCGCCCAGGCAGCTTTCTGGGTAAGCTGACTCATTGGATTAATTTGTCAGCTGTGGGTAGCAGCGTGTGAAGGTCTTTTTTCAGTGATGTTTTTGGTGGGGGAATGTGCCAACTGGATCTCTCTCTCTCCCTCCACTTTAATCAGAAGTGCATATTTACCTCGTCCGTCAGTGGTGGGTCAGAGATGCGTCACAGCGGGCCGGAAATAGGCCACCAGGGCGCCTCCTCTCTCTTCAGTCTAGCACACCTACTCTCCTCCCACACATTAATCAAAGAGATGTTTAATAATTTAATGATTAATTTAACCTTGGCCCTGGGGGTCCTTTGGGTGGCAGTAGGGGGCGCTCTGCTACTGAGCAAGTGCTCCCCTGTGTGTTGCCCGGTGTCTTAGATGCCTTTGGGACGTTAGCAGCACATACAGAAATGCTGAATAACTGACCTTTCATGTTTGCAACCCTCTGGTCAGGGGCATCTGAAATGGGGGGACAATATCGGCAGCCCCCCCCCCCCTTCCCAAAAAAGTAAATATTTAAGAGCATGTTCCTTATGTTTTATTATGAATCCGCACATTACTGAAGCCAATTTGCTGAGCGCGAGGAAGAAACATACATCTGACGAAGACTGTAGTCTTATATCAGGCGCTTATTGGAAAGGTCAGTCTTACAGATCAGGGTTTCTTTGGTTATTTAGTTTTGAAACTGCACTCTAAACAGTGTTCTTATTTTAAATAATGAAATCATTATTCATTTTTTTTTATCTCTTTTACATCACATGCTTGTATGATGTGACTATTGTGGTCATGGATGTGACAGAAAATGCAATGCATGCACCCTCCATCTCGCCCCCACCTGCTACCAGGGCAAATTTGGCTCCCCTCCAGTGTCAAACACCTTCTGATGCCACTGCCTTTGGTTCCCCCCCCCCAAAGTACATGTGTCACTGCCTCACTAGTCAGCTAGTTGACTGCACCATGTTACCGTTCAGTCTGAGTGAACTCCTCTGCTCCTCTGGTTGTGACACGCGTTAAAAAGATAACGTTTAATGGGGATGGGGGATGCAGGCTTTCCATGGGGGGGCCTGAGGTTCCATCAGTGCCATGGCAGCTGCCCGACCAGCCAGTGACAACACTGAGGGGTCACTTTATGGAGGGATACCACCTGGAAACGGAGATGGCTGCCTGACTGTCTCCTCGGGTGATGAGCACCCCATAGCTCACAGCAAGGGGCACATGTTCGCCCCTTACATAGATATAGATATGTTCGGTGGGCCGAAGGAAAAATGATTGGTTCAGAGAGATAACCAATCAGATGCTAAAGCAACTAGAGGAGGCGGGACCAAGACCTCTGATTTGTTGATCCCGACTCTAGTTGCTTGGACCCACCTCCTGCTCTATAATCTGATTGGTTATCAGAACATTTTCATTTAAGTAAAATTCCCATTAGCAGAGGAGGATCCACAGCCCAGAAAAACAGCACAATCCCATTGGGAGCTCTGGAGTGCAATAATCTCCTTGGAATCACAAATGTTGACGTTAGTCAGAGTAGAGACGGGAAACAGTGCCTCGTCATCGCTATCAGCTCTGAAATGATTTGTCACTGGTTCAGTAATCATGGCAAAGGTTTTGAGGTCATTGCTCTCATTCCCCAACAGCTCCTGATCCCTCTAGCCGGGTTTGCTGGTGCAGTACAGGCCCATTGCGACCGGGGGACCCCTAGTGGCTGAGAGAATCTGTTTTGTTCCGCCAAAGGTGGGCTTGGCCTCAGATCTCTGGAGTCTTTTGGTTAGCGGTCAGCAGGGGGCTGGAGTAGGGAGGAGATGTTCCCCCTTCACGCTTAACTCTGTAAAAAGCCGTCGCTGGGGGGCAAATACTGAACCGGAGATGAAATACGGGCCGTAAAATTGAACCGAAAATAGGAGCAAGCACGGATGAGTGGATCGTTGTGGGATTGACTCGCTATGCCTTTCGACACTGCGCCGTGAGGCGGCACCTCTCAAGGCGCATTCCGAAATCGCCCCCGACGCCAAGGTGACAGTTCGCAATAAACCACTTTGGACTGATTTGGGACAGACTATCTGTGTCGTTTTTTAACCCTGTCACGCCATTACTGGGAAAAGTCATCTCCTGATGTAGAGATGAGTACAGCTGCAGCTTAGCCTGTCGACATTGTGCGTTGTGCGGTTCCCCTTCAATGTCAGACAGCTAGAGGTCTTTCCAGGTGGCCTTTCAGAAAGCAGACAGGGCCCCTACAGCCCCTCCCCCCCCATACATAGGGCAGCCCGGTATCAGTCAGAGTAACACTGCGTCACCCCCAGCTCTTTGGCGTTGTTTTCATTTTGTACCTATAAGTACTGAATCTGCAAATGTTGCAAACTTTGACTACTGTCCAGTTCTGAGTTTTTCATTTGGTCGTTCACAGCCATTGTAAGCAGTTACTGCCTTGTGGGGATTCAGTGCCACTCTTAACGTGCTTAATGTGTTTTTAGATCCACATTAATGTTTTCCGGTTTTTTTAATTTATTTATTTATTTATTTATTTGAAGTCTGAACTATTTGCCAATACATCCTTTATTTACTGCAAATAGGCCATGGAATTGGAAGATTAATCCACTAGATGCAGAATTAGCCGCTCTTATTTCTCTGCCGCTCGTTAGTCTCATTAATCATCTTCCTCCTGCTTCAGCAATTTGCACAGTGGAGCTCTGACAGTCTGTGTTTGAGGGAGGGGCCGTGAGCGGGCCTGGGCCTTCTGTGCCGCGGTGTAGGCGGATGGCGAACACCGGGCCCCTGTACGCGTGCCTCCGGAGCCATCTCGGGTGCGAACAGGGCTTCTTAGGTTCTGCCTGCCAGGTGAAACCTGCCTGGTGCTTAGGGAGCGGCAGGCTGCCTCTTACTCACACGGAGCCCGCATCCTTGATGTCTCCCAGGAGACAGGACACCCGTCGGAGGCCCAGCTCCTCCTGACGGAAATCCTCCTGCGTGTGGGAGATGGTTACAAACTGCTCCTTCACCTCCTGTTACAGCACTGCGAAGTTCAGCTCGCCGCTCTCGCTGGCTGCTGTCAGCTGTCTGAGGTGCCGCTTTATCTTATTTCCCGTGCGCTTTCTCTCCTGACTGTCTTGCCCCCCTGCCCTTGCTTCCTTCCCTCCCATTTGTCACCCCGATTCTGGATATCTGCTCACCCGCCGGATCCCCAAGCTGCGGCCTGGTTTCTCAGACTCGTCACGGCGGCGTTGCCCCTCGTTGCGTCAGTCGGAGCTGCGTGCAGGCGAGCGACGCTCTGACGGCAGGGGGGTGTAGGCGCGAGCGGGGAGGCGGCCTAGCTGGCCCCTCGCAGTCTGCCTGTCTTCCTTCCTGCCTACCTGTCTGTCTCACCACTGTCAGCTGCCTTGAGGCAATACGGTGGGCGGTGTTTTAGTCCAGTTGTGGGACTGCATCAGATGGTACCATGGCTGGATTGGACGATGGTCAGCAGGTAGTGGGGTGTCCTCCCCCACTCTCCATCCCTCTCTCTATCCCTTTCTCCATCCCTTTCCCTTCCTCTGTGCCTCCCTCTCTCCATTCCTCTCCCCTCTCTCTCTCCCTCCATCCCTTTCTCCACCCCCCTACCCCCCAAGCATTACTGAAAGTGGAACCGTCAAAGTCGCTCAGACGTCTTTTCATGGTGCCCCCTTTTTGGCGAGGCTTTACTGGGACTCATTCTGAGTCACAGCCTTTTTTTTTGTTATTAAAAAAAAAACCGGTGTCTGAACTGAGTCGCCTCTGTACTGATCTCTGCTAAATTGAGATCGGCGGGTCGTGGTTCCGGTGCGGCTCTGTTGCCAGGGGTAACGGTTGGGGGGGGGGGTGCTGTTCTTCAGTGTTAGCTGTGTTCGGAGTGCCTCTCTCGGGCATAAATAAGCGTGATTGGTTTTTGCCAAGGATCTTGCCGACGCCTCTTTGCCTACCAGGACAACCCAGCGTTGTACAGAGTGACTGCAGATTTAGTGGTGTCTCGAGCCGTCAGGGCGTTTCTGTGGGAACTGGGATAAACGTCTTTCATAAATATCGCTTCATCTCTGATTTTCTGCATGTGGTGTGAAACCTCTGTTGCCTTTGATCGTCCTTACATAACGCTAGCTTCAATGAATGGGCTGCAGATGCAAACAGGCCCGGTTAAGGGCTCTGAAGTGATGCAGGTTGTTGGGTCGTACCTGACTAACGAGATTGAGTGCTAACGAGTGGATTTGTTATGGTAAATCTCGTTTGCGGATTCGGTAGACGACCTTATGTGGTGCATGTGATTGTTGTCTGTCTTTCCCCAGATTGCCCTGTTTTCCCAAAGTTCATAAATATATTTTAAATTACATACATTTTAATGCCCCCCCACCGTGGAGCAGGACCTCGATTAGTGACCGGGCTCTCATCCGTCGGAGTTCCACCTACAGTCTGCCAGAGCTCCATGACCTTCTGGTCTCTTATAGAGCTCCATCTGTATACCTTTGGCTCCTCTTCTTGTCCCTCTGCCCTGCACCTCCTCTGCCCTCCCTGTCCGGCAGAGATGCAGACCCACTTGTGCCCCCTCAGCCAGCCTGTCCCTCCCGCTTCCCCCGCACACTCTTCCTGTCACCAGCTCTCTTCATCGTCCAGACTCCTTTTGAGAAGTCGTCTGTGTGCCTCCCGATCCGGCTCTTTCTCTCGGTTTCAATTGTACTTTTAAATATATATATATATATATATATTTAATATATATATGTTTTTATGTGTGTGTTATCCTCTCTGTTTGCATTGTGCCCTGCCTGACGTGAGCTATACAGCAGGAGTATACTTTTTATTGTTTTCCAACCAAAAAACAAAGGTCTCACCCAACCTGACACCCATCTGTTCTGTTTACTCTGTCCCCAAAATAATCCTCAAAGTCCCCATGCTGTCCTTCGATCCTGCTGCGTCTCTCTGCCACCCCCTGGAGGCCGCTGCCCCACGATGCAGGTGGGGGTGTGTCTCCCAGAAGAGGTGCTGATGTCGTGTGTGTGCTTACAGATCCCATACCTGGCGGAGGGTGTGCGCATCCACGGCGAGAAGGTGACTGAGGCACTGCGGCCGTTCCACGAGCGACTGGAGGCCTGCTTCAAGCAGCTGCGTGAGAAGGTCGAGAAGCAGTATGGTGTCAAGACCCTGGTGAGATTCTCCACGGCGCCCCCTACAGGCTGATCCCACAAACTGCTCCCTCAACCCCCCCCCAACACTGTGCTGCTACAGGGGAATCTGCTGGCCGTCTCCACATCCTTCCTTATTTTAAAACGCTCCAGCCTCAAAAATAGTAACGGTGAGATGTGAGCTGTGTACCTGAGTAGAAGATCTCCAGGGGAGGGGTGGGGGCCCCCGCTAACGAGCAGGCTGATAGCACCCCACCGACGCTCTTAAATGCCAGCGGGGGCCACGCTGCCTCTGTCAGCCTGCACGCAATTAAGATGTTTATCTGTGATTTTCCCCGCTTTGAGTTGCCTTGTTTGCTCGCTGTACCATGTGGGTGGGCAAGCAGGCTGTGCCAAGCGGGGGGGGGGGGGGGGGGCAGGACGGTGTGACCCCCCGGCCCGCCCCGGGGGAGGGGTTAGAACAGCCGGGGGTGGCGGAGCGGCGCGGGAGCCGGCCGCGCGCCCTTGTGCGCGCCTACACCAGGCC
>JAODLD010000047.1:5787832-5800306 GCA_026781065.1 Mormyrops boulengeri | reverse complement strand
CCCCCGCCAATGTTCCCAAAGGCTTCTTGCTGGTAGTCCAAAAACAGTAGTTATTCATGTTGAGACTTTGCTGGAATCTGCTGAATTTCATCCACTGTCTGAACTCCCGGTTTAATGCACCGTGTGTGTGTTGTACGTGGAAAGACGGCAAATTAATCCTCACCGCAGAAACCGCAAGCTTTTGCAGGGAGAGTGACTGAATGTTTGAAACAGTCTAACAGTGCGCACCCCCTCCTGCCCTGTACCTCCCGTTCGTCTGCTCTGCTCCCCGGGAGAACAGCCGCATCATGACACGTCATTAGGCATCGGGCTCTAAATGAATCCATCTCTCTGCTCTGCTCACACTTTATACCACCTATAAATCACTCGCTAACCTGTTGGTCTGGATGCATGAGGGCATACACTCCATCACATCACCTCACCTCACCTGCTCTGGCTCCCGGTCACCCCCGGCTACCCTAACGATTAAGAAAAAGTATGCTGAGATTTAGAACAACTAGGGTGTGCAATTTTAGTTGTCCAGCTCAGAGTGATGATCATTCATTCAGTTTTGTGAATGAAATAGACACAGACAGACATAATCCTATCAATCCATCCAAGTTCTATGTGAGTCATTAAAACGTGTCACACAATCATCACAGCTGCACTGGAGGTGGAACCCTATGCCTCCCACTGTACGGGACATGACCCCCCTGGTCTCTCTGGGGGCCTTCTCCAGCAGCAAGGTCCATACCCTGGTCCATCCTCTGCCGGTGGCCTGGGCTCCGCGTCTGAAAGTGTCACACCATGTGGTGTGAGTATGAGTATGAGGCCTTCGTCAAGCTTCAGGTCCTTGTTTAAAGGCACCGTGATTCTTCCAACAGTGTCAGTGTCTTGCCTTTAATCCTCCGAGGCTCGCCTCGGATCCCTAGACGCAGCCATCGCGGGCTCTCTGGGAGACACTTGAATGCTAATACGGTCTTACAGGAAGCTAATTAAAACACGGCTAATGAGTCTAACTGTGATACTGAGCCATTACTGAGTACTGTAAAGCAACTTTATATTTAATTCTGCTTTTTAATTAATTGCAAATTGTCCTTGACTGACAAGAAATAGATGTATACTTATCAGTTAAGCTTTTAACAGTCTTGTAGTAATTTAGTTATTCTTGACTCAAACTTAATTTTCATAACGATGTGAATGAGTGTCTTCTGACAATGTGCTGTGTGTAATGCATCCCCCGAGAAATGCTGTGTTTGAGAAGCAGGAACGGATCTCGATTTATACCCACAGCTCTGACAAACAAGTGGCTTTTACTGGTTTTGAGTATTTTTCCTTTGTGCTCCAGTGATCCTTCATTTCCAGGCCTGTCTCGCTAAAACGCTGTGTTCTGACTTTCTGAGAGGACAGAAACTCGGGCGGGAGCTTGTCAGGTAAGACGAGGGGCTGCTGGAACAATGTGGCTGGCACGCCGACGTGGGGGAAGCGCATCGCTGCAGCTGTGGAGGCGTGGGTGTGAGCCAGCGTGAGCTCCGGGTGCAAGGAGAAGCCGCCTTTGTGAAGGCCTGAGTCACAGGCGTGTGGCGCACGGCGCGGTGAGAGCCGCCGTGCTTCATCCTCGTTCATGATGACGTTGTGTGTAATGTGTCTGCTCAGAAACATGGCAAGACTCTCAGCTGACGGACGTTTTTTTAGAATCTGCTTAGCAGCAAGTTTTGGTGTCAAGTCAACTTTTTCTGACATGTATGTAATGGGTTATGTACCATACTCTGGTCCAACTGCTGGGATTGGAACTTGCAACCTATTGCTCAAGCAGCTTTTCGCCCGCTAATACCTGAATGGATAACTTACCTTCACAATATTTCCCTATGGGAACTGAATACTTGGCTGTTACTTGCACCAATGTGTCAGCAGGCCGCGCCCTGCAGTCCCTGTCAGAAGCCCTGTTTGCTTTGGAATGCTAGCTGGTCTCTGCACGTGGGGGGGTGGGGGCTATCACACTTGTTTTTCTCAGAAGCTAATTTGCATTCAAGGGTCACGATGGAAGATCCCACCAAGTCAGAGGTCCTTCTAGCAGGAAACCTATCCATTTATCAGTCTCCCAATCCAGTCCTGGGGGGGCCATGGAGGGTCCTCCTCCAGTAATGTGGACTGTCTGGCAAGGAGCTGGGAGGGAGCAAAAACATGGACCCAAGGTTTTTAGATGTACTGCTCTAACCCTAATTTGTACAGCCCCTGTCTCTGATGCATTTATCTCGTTCTTCCTTAACAATCTTTAATCCTTAATCTTCGTAGTATGGAATACTCCAGGGACTTATTGCTATCCATTGGCTACTGAGGACGCTTCGACCTGCATTCCTTAGTACGATGATGTGGAAAAGCGGAAATCGTGAAGATAGTCAACCTGTCTGTACCACAGCGGCCTTTGCCAGCCCTGTGACCAAACAAATTAAAGTGTAATTGGAGTTTATCAGTGTCTTAATGCTTTGGTGGTAATAGTAGTTTTTGCTGTTCTTTTCACACATATATGGATGGGTTAATGGACTGGTTGTAAAATCCTTACAAAAATCTTGTTAATGGGGGGGTTTCACAGCAGTGAGACACGTCTAGTGATGCATGGGAAGGTTAGCAGAAGCTGGCTCTTAATTGTTAATTGTCAGGATATGAAACATGATGAAGGCCGTGTTGTGTCGGCGCTGCCGGTGGTGATGTACCACAGCTGTCCAGTAAAGCCCTACAGGCCGGCCTCCTGGCCCACTGCCTTCCCAGTAACCTTGGTCCCGGGGGCCGCTGACATCATCTCTCTCCACCATGGGTACTTTATCTTGCACACGGATTTTTTCTCCACCCGGCCGAATCATTCTGGCCAATCTCAGAAGCGGCAGCCTTGATCTCCACCGGCTTTTATCACGCAATCTGAAGCGGAGGGTTGGACACACCGTCGTGGTGTTTAAAGCATCTGTTTGTGTGTGAATGCACGCACTGGGAAGCTTGTATGTCTGCGTGTGCCCCTGCACACATTTAGTATTTATATACAGTATGCACATATATAGTGCGTATACTGTATATAAATACTAAATGTGTGCAGGGGCACACGCAGACATACATACATTCATATATATATGAATGAATGAATGAATGAATAATGGTAAAGTAAAAGCTTGATATTCAGAGATGCTGCTAGTGATCCGGGGGGGGGGGTGTGTCATCCATTCGCACTGCCTGCTTGGTGAGAACTGTGACCAACCTAATGAGCTCCAGCTGGTGGGGTTTTGTCCTTCCCCAAACATTTATCTGTAAATCATACATATAACGCTGCTCTGTCTGGTTTGTCAGTCTTCTAAGGCCTGGAATCTACTTCTTGGGACAAGCGAAAGGAGCAGTGAGTCTTACATATTTATGATGTTTTTCCTCCTTTAAATTTTTTTCTTTTTTTTTTAAACAAAGGACTTAAGTTGTCCATTATTCATGCTTTATCTGCTGCTATGCATCACCGCAACGTACCAACACCCAGTAACAGCCTCACACTGAGCATATGGACCAACAATAAAAGCAAGCTGAAATACAATATTACACGCACCTCTTCGAAATCTGTGTGAGCTTGGGCGGCCCTTTTCCTATCCAATAGCCTTTCAGACTGAGTCCATGTCAATCGCTATACTACCTGCTGCCCGTTGCCCCCTAGTGTCTTAAAATCTGTAAAGCTTATAGAGCCGAATGCACCCGTACGATTCCACTAGCAGCCAGCACCTGGGAATTTTGCTCATCCGGTACCTGATCGCTAAGGGAAAAGGCGCCCGGTGACTGATTACCGCTCCCAGGCTTATCACTGGCTGATGACTCATAGCGAAACACAAAGGAGGCATCAAAACAGCTCATGACTGGAAAACACGGGGTGCTCTACTGCAATGAAGCAACATTGCTCAAAGCTATGGAATATTTACACGGGATACGACGAAATGAGAGAGAATAGTCGATGAAGCGGTCAGGCTATTCGAGGAAGAGCACATTGCATGGAAAGGCACCAAGAACTTGGCATGTTGCAATATTTACATATGAATTTGCGGCGTACCTCAAAGGGCTGTCTGTCGATGTGTCATGTTCCTCTACTCGACATGACAGGTATTGCTACTCAGTCGCAGAATTTTTCAGACGTCGGATCTCTCTGTACGTTTGCGATGTGTGTTCTGTGCTTTTCACAGTTCGCGGTCACAGGCTCTATGAATTCGTTTTTTCGAGGGAAAAATAAAACGGGCGTTCAGATCAATTACTCCAGTGCAACGTGTTTTGAGGACCTTAGCGGGTGTCTGACTGGGAGCTGGGGGCTGTGCACCATCACCACACCTTCTGACACGCAATTACACCTAAGACGCATGAGAGATAAACGCAAAATGATTATTTGACCAAAATCACACATAAATCAAACATAAACAAGTAAAACAAGAAAAATGTATATATGCTGTTTTCCCAAAGTCTGTTGAGTGATGTCAAGCTTTGGGCCCTCCTCATTAAGTGTAGGGTTCGAGACCAGGAACTGAGTGAATGGTTACCTAGCCCAGCACTGGGGGGCGCACATATGCACGCGAAGGGCAATTTGGCAAGAGCGATGAACCTAAATCGGAGAAAACACACAAGAAGCACAGGGAGAACATGCCAACCCCATACAGGGCGAAAGGGCTGCAACCAAATCTATCTAATCAGTCACCATGCCACCCAACACCAAGTTAACATACACAGCTGGGGACAATTATGACCACCCCCACGTGACGTGAATGACATTGAGTATCTTGTAAAAACATGTATGTCAGACTTTTAGATAGTAAGCTAACATTTGGTACCCGACTTGATAAGATTTGGCCACCTCACACACTGCTGGCAGATTGCGGTTCTTCTCTCCTCTCCTCAGAACTCTCAGGAGGTTCTCATCATGGCTGATCGTGAGGTGCTTCGACCATAATGATATGGACTTTGTCAAAGTCACTCAGATCTTTATCCCGGCCTATTTCTTCTGCATCCATCACGTCGACTACAACTACGGAATGTTAGCGTACTGTCTAATATATCCCAGACCCTGACACGCACCGTTTTTACTAGATAGTCAGTATTATTCAGAAGTCAGTCATAAAACTTTGGCTGTGTAAGAGTATATATGTACAATATATGGACAAGTATTGGGACATGCCTCTTAATCACAGAATTCAGGTGTTTCATTCAGACCGACCCATTACCACATTCATGCAAGCCTCACATTGCCAAGAGTCGGAAGGAGTGCTGTAAAGCATGCCGCCAGTGGGCTCTGGAGCAGTGAAAATGTGTTCTGCAGTGATGAATTATGCTTATCTGTCTGGCAGTCTGATGAACGAGTCTGGGTTTGACAGATGCCAGGAGAATTTTACCTGTCTGACTTCTTTGTGCCAGCTGTAAAGTCTGGTGGAGCAGGAAGAGACTCTTAATGCTTCAGCATACCAAGTCATTTTGGACAATTCTCTGCTTCCAACTGTGTGGGAACGGTTTGGGGAAGAACCTTTTCTGTTCCAGCATGACTGTGCCCAGGTGAACAAAATGAGGTCCATAAAGACATGGTTGGGTGAGTTTGGTGTGGAAGAACTTGACTGGCCCACATAGAGCCCTGACCTCAACCCCATCAAACACCTTTGGGATGAACTAGAACAGAGATTGAGAGCCAGGCCTTCACATCCAACATCAGTGCCTGACCTCACAAATGCTCTTCTGGATGAATGGGCAAAAATTCCCACAGACACGCTCCAAAATCTTGTGCAAAGCCTTTCCAGAAGAGTGGCAGCTGTTACAGCTGCGAGGGGGGGGGACCAACTCCATATTGATGCCTATGGATTTAGAATGGGATGCCATAAAAGTTCCTGTGGGTGTAATGGCCAGGTGTCCCAGTATCTTTGTCTATAAGTATAAAACGTTCAGAAAAGGGGATGCTGGGGCATTTCCTTCTACTTAACAAGATATTCATGTGTCTAAGGGGTTAGAAGATGAAGACTGGATGAGCCCCTGTGAATTACACTCCGCTTTGTCTTGCTCTTGTCATCATTGAGTAACCATGTCTAATTTAATGGAGATCTTAATGAAAGGCCACACCTGCTCCCTGGGGGGAAAATGAAGCCGCTTTTCCTCAGATGATGGGAAGAGATATTCAAGGTCAGAAGTGCTTAAGGAAACAAGACCGGCAGTTGCCATTCATCCATCAGGTCACTGGCAAACAGAGAAGACGGAGGCTCAGTAAGGACTACTTTCTCCAGCTGGATCAGGCCCTTCTGTTGTGGTACTGAACAGGTATTTCCCAGTGTAATAAACAGGGATGACCTTGTAAAATACTTTATTTATAGATGTAACTGAATGACGGAAGTATACTGCAATTCAGTGATTAAAATATAGACAGTTAATATAGAGTTAGATTTATACGGTGCCTTTGAATGGCCCATATCTCACTAATCGTAACAGATGTGCGTTTTGAAAAGGATGAGCTGCATAAAAATGGAAAATCTTTTTTGGATTGTTTGTTGTGCCATTTATATTTCTTGTTTTCAAGGATAAAATCTGACAAATTAAATTCTTGTTTTCCAAGACCGGATAGGCAGATGTAACCGTGTTGAGACAACCATGTTGAAATTTCGCAGACAAATCGAGCCGGGGTGATTAGATTTTGGTGCTCTGGTTTGATATGCGATCTCGGCGTGTCGGAGTTACTTATCTCCACCTGCTGGAGGAGAACCCCGGTGATTCTCTGCTCAAGGTCACCTCATTCCCAGTGGTGTGAGTGCTCCGCCACCGCACTAATGAATTTCTCTGACGGAGAGCCCGGCGCTCTAGGGGCCGCCAGGCAGTCAGCGCCGCGGGGCTTCACGGCTGATTTACCCGCGTCTGCGGGCTGGAAAGCACAGTGGGGGCGCCCTCTTAGACGGGTTACTGACACGCCATGAGCGCTCTCCAGCACCCCCACGGGTATCGGTGTCTGTAATCTATCCTCGAACATGAAACTAGCTCCCTCTGCGCTCCGCAAAATGCCTGTGACGACAAATTATATACGTTTTATTCCGTATGCCACTTCAAAAAAAAAAATCATAGGGTCAAGCGGAATTTTACATTTAATAGTGTTTGGGCCGTTAACATTTTAACATCTATGAGACGTAATCATTTCCTCATCCAGCAGGACTTTTTAGTAATGTTGAGCAATCTTGAAAATTTGAAGAAGAAAAAAAATCAAACACAAATGTTTCTTAGATATTTCTTACAGGCTGTAATTTTCTCTCTGCCCCCTGAATCCGCGAGGAAGCGGTGATGCGGTTTGAAGACATGCAGCTCTATATTCTGGAAACTGCCGAGAAACAGACGACTTGAAAATAGATGCAGACTGACCTGACCTGCAGGGGATGCCCGATCGGGCTACACCGACCTGCGTGGGGTGTCATTCAATTTTGGGGGATTAATACGGTGGCCCTGGAGGTCAAAACACAACAACATTACAGGAAACACAACATTTCAAAAAACACACAACACAAAATCCCTGGAAGTTCCGATGCGTTATGTGCTATTTCTCTCGAATATTTTACCTGGTAAAATAAAGTTTAAATAAATGACATAAATGCTCAAATAGTACACGCAAGTTAGTGGTTTGTTTATTGTTAGTTACTGTAATCGTCCAGTCTGTGAAGAAGGCATTCGTGTAAGAATTGCATTGTACTCTGCACATGACAGATAAATACTTTGAATCCTTGAAAAACATGTATTTGATCTTTTTCCTGGCAGCTATCTTTTTACACAG
The DNA here is from genome assembly GCA_026781065.1 of Mormyrops boulengeri. Taxonomy (NCBI): domain Eukaryota; kingdom Metazoa; phylum Chordata; class Actinopteri; order Osteoglossiformes; family Mormyridae; genus Mormyrops; species Mormyrops boulengeri. Next base: position 5,792,535 of record JAODLD010000047.1, on the reverse strand, counting down.
GACCACTATACACAATAGTTTTTTTTCACTGCTAACAGTTCAGATCAGGAGTTGGTTATTGTAATAAAAGTAACGTGCATGCAAGTGATATTTGTATAGATTTATCTACACCCCTCTGACAGCGCTGCCATTGCAGTCAGATCTCGCACTACGAGGAGTAGAAGTTGTCCGACTTGGCTGCAGTCGGTTTATACTCCAGCCATGCAGCCGCCGGCGGATCTCGCTCCACGTCACGTCAGCTGCAGACAGACTCTATTGGACAGACTAGTGATGGCCGATTCGCGAACGAATCGTTCCTTTTAACTCGGTTTTTTTAGTGAACGGGTCGATTTTCAAAATTATTATTTTGTAAAATTATTATTGTAAAATTATATTACGTTTTTAAAACTGATCTTTGTCTATTCAACATCCGAAAGCATCCCTCGCGATTTCGGATTTATTTTTCATGTTCCGTCTGCGCTTGTCTTATCACTTTTACCTTCATTCTTTTGTTCGTCACTTACATTCGTCACTTTTGCCTTCGTAGACTTCCGCCTGGTGCCGAAAACACCCGAACGGCCGAGTACCTGGTCTCTAACTCGCTGACCCGAAAAAACCCGAGAACCTGTTCGATGAACGAATCGGGTTTCGGACATTCGGTCGGTGAATCAAACGAACGGTTTGCGAATCAATCCCAAGAGCCATTGCGGCGTTTACTGCGGAAATGCAGTTACGGTGTTAAAAGGAATAAAATAAACGCAGCTCTTCATCGTTTATCACAACATTAAATTATTGCATTTCTGTATAATAAAACTATAAGTCTTTTATCAAAAAACAAACCAAGATATTTATTAACTTTGATATTTACACAACAAGGTATGCAAGTTTACTCGTGCTCATTGTATGTGTATGTATGATTGTATTGGTAATATTGCAGTTGTTAACTGTGATGTAGTCCTTGATACTCATGCACATGAGTTTGGCTTAAGTAAAGAAAATAAGAACTATATATACTTTCGTGTTTATTCAGCATCGACACCCTTTCTGCTTTTTATATATTGTTTTTTATTGTGAATAGTCAAGCTGAACATTTTTGTTGAACACCAGCGCTATCTTTTAGTCAAATAACGTAACCTTGAGACAGATTTATTATCCGATCCCATGATTCGTTGAGTCATATGGTCAGGCGCAAAAAAAGACGAAAAAAAAGTGAATCATAGAATCGGTTTTAGAATCGATTCATTACAACGGACAGTTCGAAAGAATCGAATCAGTTAATTGAGCCGAACTTCTCATCACTAAGACAGACCTAAGCCCAAGTCGAACGCACCCATTAAATGAACTGTCGTGAGTGACATGGGTACTGTCCAATCGCAATCAGGACAAGGGTACGGCCACACTTCTTGTTCGTGATTGGATATTACCCATGTCACTCCAAGGGTACTGTCCAATCACCAACAAGAATTGTGGTCCAACTTTTTCCATTTCCTGTCATGTCATTGTGTTTTTTGAAATGTTGTTGTTTTGACCTTCAGGGCCACCGCACTTTTTCCCATGATTTGAATGAGTATTTTTGCGTATAAAATTAGACGTAAACAATAGGACACAAACGGGAAATCCTGCCTACTGCTCGGATTTTGCCCTCCCGTATCCCGTGTGTTGAAGAAGGTTCCGGTTCGTTTTCCCTGGAGCTGTTTTCGCACCTGCGGCGCGCGGTTTTAACGTCGCCTGGCCGCCTGTGCACCGGGTCCCACGCTGTCACCCGCCTGGCAGCAGCCCTTTGCTGAGGCAGCCGAGCCCTTAGGGCCCGATCACGGGATCAGAGGAGCCGGCGGTACTTAGACAGCATCCCCACAACTGCTACTGACGGATCAAAACCGGGCAGAGATTCAGCCAGCATCCCGGTGGCGCTTTTAGTTTCCCTGGGCATCGCTGAAATAAATGCACATGGAATGACTACTGTTCGCGGAACCGGTTTTTGCTGAGTCAGCTACTCGCCCAGCAGACCGGTACATCACCACTGGATCGATGGCTGCGCGTCACTCCCACACGGGGGTGCTGCGCAGCGCGACACCTCATCTCAATCTCCCACTTAATCTATAATCGTCCAAATGGAAAACAGTGAAGTTCGCGCAACAGCTGCATCGACCCCAATGTGTGTAAATATGCACTAAAATCATTTGAAATATTTGGTATTTTAGAAATTTAGTTTCGATGTATCAAATATGTTAAAACTCAAACACTGTTTAGGCTTATAAAACGGTTCTGTTTTTGGTTCACTGATAGAGCTTTCCCTGGATCATCGTAAAAGGGGAAAAATAACATGGATGTGTCAATTACATGGTAAAAGCGACTCATAAACATGCATCATTTGATCTGTATCTAAACAATTGTGCATCGCCAAAGATTTTTTTTTATAATTCTCCTTTATGATTTGTTTTCAAAACATATATAATTATGTATATTAACCCACTTGTTACCACATGTTCTTCTACGCTAGATACATGGTAAATTACCCCATTCATCCCGTTCCGACCACATTCATCTGCAGTCTTGTATCTCATCTCCACTCACCCAGCTAAACAGAGCGTATCCTAGCAACCACCCCCCACCACCCCCTGCTGCTGGGGAAACACCTGCGGCGTATGATGACCCTGCCAAGGGGGGGTCACCCTCACGTTATTTTATGCAGCTTTTATACAGTGCCAAATGTCCCGTCTTGGCGCAGCGGAGAAGTCCCGCTTCTGACGGCGAAAACGGAGCGCGCGTGGAGCGATGGTAGCGGGGGGTACCCATGCGCGCGCTGGGAAGACGGACACGCGCACCGCTTTGAGGATCGTGAACGCGGTGCGCGTTAAAAGCCCCATTTAAGCGCGTCCAGAACGAACACCTGCGTATCCAGCACCGGCGCCTATGGGAGTGATGTGTCGGGATGAGCTGTACAAGACGTCGGATCTCACTGTCCGGACTGTAATTAAAATGAAACGCATTCAGAGCGTTGAATGAGGGTGTATTTAAATGTTTCCTTTTGTAGAGGCGGAGCTGGAGCACTGCTGCCCCCTACTGGTTAAGATTAAATAAAGCCCTCTCTTGTACTTGATCATGTCCCCAGGTCCAGACTCCAGATATTTTGAGTTGGAGTGCTTGATCAGGAAAGCAATTTTTCTGTATTGTATGTCACATCTAGAGCCAGACGCAGTGCATATATCTATTTTATTTCTAGGTGTTACGTGGGGGTGGGGGTGCAACTAAAATAAAATGAAGATTCCGGGCACCTTTGATCAATAACAGAAAATATAGGCTAGACTCAAGAATGTCTGAAGTGTGATAATCAGCATATTTTTCATTTTAAAAAGTCACTGATGTTGACATTAGATGTTGAATATCATTCCAACTGCCTTAGCACCATAGTAATATGAATTTCTTTAAATCCAGTGCTGTAATGGTAATAGAGAACAGCATTCACTGCCTCTGCAATGACATACTTCTCCGGTATAGGGTTTGGGATCAGCGAGTAAGCGGTTTTTCCCTCTAAAAAGCTCTGCAAATTATAAGCCTGAAAATAGTTTGTCAGCCTTTAATTATTTAAGTAATCAGCCCCAGTTCCCGGTAGCGGTAAAGTATCGTCCAAGCGACCTTCGGGGTTTCCGTACGACTGGGCGGAATTTTGCCGGATTACAGAGCGGATTAAAAATTTGACGCGAATATATAAACGCAACAACTCCTGACGACGGGTCACGGGGTCTGTCCACGTCTCTTAAAGCTCCCCAGCAAATGTTCAGTTACGTCATCGGGGCATACTGCGTCACAGTTCCGGAAACGCTGAGACTGAACGCATCCTTGTCCTGCCTGTGACGCTCTCGGCGAGCATGCATGTCATATCTTTGCAGACAATTGCATTTATCATACTCCACACTTAGTTAGATGGAAAAAATAGAAACCATAATAACAAAAATTCAGCTCTTGGAGGGAAAGCCTTTAAGTAACATTTATACCAGACATCAGAGATGGATTCCGAACCCATTCCCAAAACCATTAAAAAGGATTTTCTTTCTGTGACTTTCGCACGGACAGTTTATAAATGGGGTGCCAGTAGTTATTTGTTTCCCCAAAGACATGTAAATTTAAGTTGCTCAGTGTCACCTCTTACCATTTTCCTACTTTATTAACTATGACTTGAACTTTGCACTCGTGGCTGAATTTTTTGCAGAGAACACGGAGCACAGAACCAAACTAAAGGAGGATATGAATTCACAAACAGAGATTATAGGATTCATCCAAGAGGTATAAATAACTGGGAATTGGAATGTTCCTATCTGCACACTGACCGCTGCTCTCATAGATTTAAATGCCATTTAAAGTCTTCCCAGCTGTGATCAATGTAGACAGTAGGCCTGTGCGCCCAAAGATTCACCGTAATCGCCATTCAGCTCTGAATCCAGCAACGAGGACCATGTAGAATCAGGTTTTACTATGTCTTTTTGTATCTGTCACAGCATAATGTTCTCATAAGGTCCACAACACAAAATACACAGAATCCATCCATTTTCCATAATTGCATGGGGTTATGGCGGGGCTAAAGTCATTTCCAAAAACGCAGGACATATGAGGTAGGGGACACTGGAGTGGATGCCAGTCCATCACAGGACATGAGGTAGGGGACACTGGAGTGGATGCCAGTCCATCACAGGACATGAGGTAGGGGACACTGGAGTGGATGCCAG
>JAODLD010000047.1:5766476-5781889 GCA_026781065.1 Mormyrops boulengeri | reverse complement strand
CCCGAGCCCCCCACTCACTGTACAGATTCAAAAACTATACACCAGTGACATCACAAACCAAAAACAGATTTACCCAATTCAGCTGAGAATAAGAGTGCATTGGATTTTCAATAAATTTGTATTGTGATGTTTCAGAACTTAAATGAAATCCATCCATCTTTCAACTGCATATCCAGTACGGGGTCTCAGGGGTGTGTGGGAAACCCCACAAAAATAACATTCTTTTTTTTTTTATGTTGAACTTTGTATACTGTAAATACAGTAATGACCTATTTTAAAACCATTGTATATGCCACTCTTTTTAAAATTATTATTATTATTATTCAAGAACCTTACGTATATATTTCACACTTGCTAAACCAAGCAGGATCAGTTATTTTAGCTATGGATGCATTTCAGATATTTATCTCTGCTCATCATCAGAATTACATCCTTGATTGCAAGAGTCTAGGTTTTCCAGACGTTAATTTGTGCCTTGCATCAGTAGAGTGATTTGTAATTAGCTCTGCAGTGTCAAATGTTCAATAGGTTGTGTCCAGGCGGTACAAGAAAAAAAAAAGCAATTTCCTTTCCGCGAGGTTTACTGATTGCCCGTAGTGCGCAGGCTAGTGTCCTCAGTGTTTTGCCATAGAACCGCACAATTAAACCAAGGTCATGCTGAAGAAAAATTTTCTGCTGATTAGCTGGGATGAGATGAACGCGCCTCGCAGGTCTGGTTATTGTGTGATTTACCGCGTGCAGGAAGCGTGGCACACACCTGCTATTGAGATGGAAATCGATGGATCCTATTGAACTCCTAAGCAAGTCCTTGACATATACAGTACATCCCTAAAATTTTGCGTAACACTGGGCATTAGGCTAATGTTACCAAATCAAAGCAAGCGGTTCCTATAATATAGAACTATACAAAAGTATTCTGCAGGCTGAAACATTAAGAAAATAAGACTAGGCACAAGGACATGCAGTCAACCAGATATTAAGTAAACAAAGAAGAGGTCCTCGATCTGGTGCAATAATACCCATGGGAACACTCTATAGTGTGAGCATACATCTTTAGTTAACATCATAACTTTTGGTTATTTTGCTTATGTTATAATATGGGGTTATAATAAAACTCACAGACCTTTGAAAGACAATGACTACTGAACATAAATAAGTACATTTCATTCAAAGAATAAACTACCAGCACTAAGCGTAATGCTACCATTCTCAAAGTCTACTATAACCCTGTAAAATCCTCATTTAAATCCAGATTTGCTGCCAAAAGTTTCTTTTCACCAGCATCCAACATAAAGTAACAAGACGTAATATAAAGATGACCACACACAGTAAGGATAATACTAAGCATGGTGATGTTTCTGAGTTTTGTGTTAAATAGCTCTACATCGCTGAGGTCAATACAGTATTTACCAATATTTATAAATAAAAAATGAACAACTGACCAGAGGTGGAAAGTTCAGGTCCAGAAAGTACAAATCCAGACCAAAGTTATGTTTCAACCCACCAGCTGAGAACTCTGTGACCGTGACTCTTTATGCTCAACTGGTTGATTGAAACAAAACCTTGGTCTGGATTTGTACTTTCTGGACCTGAACTTTACACCTCTGCAACTGACTAATGTGTCATGATTTATCGGTCTGCCGTCTATACAGCGAATTACTTTAGCTGAATATCGCTTCATGATTGCTTCAGTTGGCCTACATATAATTCTGACCTGGTGCTGCACTTATTGTTCCAGAAATTTCAGAAGAAAGATGCCGTTATAAAGCACACGGATTTGGAAAGTTCTGGTCCAGAAAGTAAAAATCCAGACCAAGATTTTGTTTCAACCAATCAGTTGAGTACTCTGAATATGAGTTTTTATATTCAAATGGTTGGTTAAAACTTAAAACAAATTTGTACTTTCTGGACCAGAACTTTCCACCTCTGAAAGCAGATGCAGTCCGATGTCTAATGTCCACTGGAGAAAAGCTAGGATGGGATAAATCGCCCTTCACTCGATTATCTGTTGCGACCTAGAGATTTGCATTCTGTATTTATCTGAATTTGCCATTATGGGACCGTGTCCAGAGCGTCAGCGGGCAAACGTTTGTGATTCAACTATGCAGGAGAATAATGAAGGTATCTTACGTTCGGATATTGACCATTGCAAACAATCACTGTCCAAGACAATAAATTATTGAGGCATAGCAGCCTGAACGGTAGATTCAGTCTGGCGTATAAAATTATGCCTTATAATATGATTTGGAGTTTGGGTTGCTGGGTTATTTCATGCTTCAGTGTATCAAGGCAACTACAAAATCGAAATGTGAGCTCATGTAATTACACATTTTGTAATTTAAATATTGATAGGCCGCATAACGTGTTTTGGACAGTAAACAATAGCAATTAGATTCCGTAGACTACTTGAATGAAACAAAACCGAGACTGGAAAGGTTATACTGTCGAAAGGATTGAGTACGAATGCTCTTTTTATCGTGCGGAATTTTAACACCACAGCGCAACGCGTGTACCCGGAAGACGGAGACAGACGTCGACTGCTCGCCCACTGAAGCAGGGCGTCGATGAACTCAAATGCAATTTTCAAAAACAACCACTAGAGGTCAGTCTACGACTCTATGCTATTCTAGCCTTCGATTTCATTTTACTATGAAGTACGTAATTTATAAACGAAACATGTACTTCTGCAATTAATAATAAGTATACTGTAACCGCCTATAACGTCATTTAAATATAAACGCCTCGAAATCCAGAAGGAATTTTTAAATAGTTACTAACCGGTCAGGTAGACATATCTATATATAGGATGCTTTCCCAGGTACATATAGAAATAAAAACTTAAGTGCAGTGAACTTTGAAACGTGGTGAGTTGTTATTAATTTGTCCATTCTGAATTTCACACATGGGATCAAGCACAGATACCTATCTATCCGCCCCGGCGCTATTAAAAATCTTACTGTCAATCTCTTTATCCAATTGCAGTTACAGTACTATAATTTTGGATATTCGGTCCTAGATATAAATGGGTATATCTTTGATTGTCCACAAGGTGGCAGTGTATGAAAGGAGCAGAATGCGCCGTATTGGTCGGAAGGACAAGTGCAAGAAATGTTAAGGAGAGACATCGTTAGTGATACGTACAGGAACGTAATCTATCAGTGATGAAATGCCTTTACAGTCTCAGCAACTCCACAACTTTTACGTCAGTAAATAACTATTAATGCTTTTCATATTTGGGTAAATTATGTTGATTCTTTCAAAATTCCACATATGAAGCGCAGAACTAGACACATAAATTAAAAAAACATATTGAAGGGACACAACTACTAAACATACATGCTAACCTGTTTTTTAAAAAAAAATGTTTTTGTTTTCATCACGTAGTTCTTTTAAAATATCTAGCCAATATTTATTTGTTTTTTAAAATCTATTTGTTCATTAATTCATCCATTTCCATTCATTTTCTATACCCGCTTGTCCTATTCAGGGTCGTGGGGGTTTGGAGCGTATCCCGGAGACTGGGAATAACCCAGGATGGGGCGCCAACCCATTGCAAGAACACTCACACACCAATCACTCATACTCACTACGGGCAATCTCGTAAATCCCAGCAGCCTCAGCGTGTTTTTGGACTGTGGAGGGAACCTGCAAACTCCACACACGCAGAGACCCGAACCATGGTCCCAGGGTGTGAGACACATTAATTCATTGATTGATTTAACTATTTATTTATTTGTTTAGTCCAACACTCTCAGAAAAAAGGGTAAAAAAATGTACCTTTGCTTGCCACCCTTGTCATTGTACCTTTTATGGTACAGAAATAGACTCTGAGGGACATTCCAAAGGTACAAACAGCATTAACGTACCATCAATGGTACAGAAATGTTCATCAGAGTCCATTTCTGTACCTGACAAGGTACAATTAACTACAGCTAAGGGTACAACTGGCAGACCCTTGAGGGTACAGCCCCACTGACAAGCAAAAGTACAAATTTTTCTGAGAGTGCAGAGGTGTGAGGCACATCAATTAATTAATTGATTGATTAATTAATTGCTTAATTTGACTATTCATTTGTTTAATTGATTGATTGATTTGGATTAATTATGTATGACTGGATTACAATTAGGCTATAGTCATTTCAGGCGTCCAATATGCCAAAACCAACCATTGTTATAATTAATAACTGCTAAAACTTCTTGAGCTACATGTGACTCTATTAATTGATTAAAAGTCACATTTTTCATTGTCAATATTGAATAAATGTGTTTTTAAATAGTTTTCTATCATAATATAAATTGCTTGATCCATTTTGTTGAGTTGGTGGCTGTTTTCGTCGCTGGGTTCCTTCTATGTCTGTTTTCGACTTATAACAGACGTTAATGTAGATGCTGGTATTTATTTTTGTATTGGATACAACTAAAGAAAATTAAATAGTAAGTTGCTTATATTTTTCCACAGAAAACATAATTCCGATTATTTTGTCTTCCTTTGTTCATTTGTGCGAATGAAACAAAACGCCTTTTTTAAATAAGTGTGACGCCATTTCATAGTCGATATTTTAGCAATACTATAGAGAATAGCGCTGTGTTTTAATTTTTCGTTTTGAATCGAGGATATCAATTAAAACAATTTACACTGACCCCGCGCCAAGTTCTTAAGTATTATATATATATAATTTTATATTATTATTATTATATTTTTTTTACAAAGTTAAGTATTAACTGATTGTAGGATGCAGTTTAAATTATTAATGTTAAAGAACACTTTTAAATTGTGACTCGCTTAGACCGACTGTCTTGGCAACATGAGCAACAAGTTTAAACATGAACAACAAGTATGACTGTGGTTTACATCGATATATGAATCTTTACACCTCGTTCCAAAAAGTATATAAATCATATGTGGCCAACTGGAACTATAGATTACCACCCGAATACGGTATTGAAATGTAGTATACCTTCAAAAACAAGAGGGAAGACGCTTTCATTCGCTTGCGGAGGGTAATCCCCACTTTTAAACCCTGCTTAAGACAATACGAATGAAGCGTGACTTCGGGAAAGGGGGTGTTGCCCAAGAGTCCATTGAGCACAAGGTACTTAGCCAGGGGCTCTCTCTCGGTCTTCAGAGCCATTAGGCTACCTTAAATACTCCCCTCCAAGCATTCAGACTTCAGTCTTCGGTGAGAAACGGAGATAGAAACACCGAGCGCCGCCAAATGTCGATAAGCCTGCGCTGCTCCGTATTCGTCATTGATCAGAGCGGATTATGAACGGATTTGGACAGCAGCCATCTAACCCGCAGTGTAGCCCCGTTCAGCATCACAGCGCGCAGGAGATCCTGGACATGGCCGTGTACTGCGACAACTTCAGCATGTACCAGCAGAACCTGCATCACCACCACGGCCAGAGGCCGGCCGCGCACCCTCCCGCTTATGGGCTGGGGGAGTACAACTCCCCGAGCAGCAGCCCCTACCTGTGGCTCAACAATCCGGGCATCAACTCATCTCCTTATCTTGCTGGATCCAACAGCACGTCGTACATCTCGTCGGGATACGGTGCCAACCAGAGGCAGTTCCTGCCGCCGCACACGGGATTTGGAGGGGCCGACCTCGGGTGGCTCTCTCTCTCGAGTCAGCAGGAACTTTTCAAGATGGTTAGACCTCCGTACTCGTACTCTGCTCTCATAGCCATGGCGATCCAAAACGCGCAAGATAAGAAGCTGACGCTCAGTCAGATCTACCAGTACGTGGCCGAGAACTTCCCGTTTTACAAGAAGAGCAAAGCCGGCTGGCAGAACTCCATTCGCCACAATCTGTCTTTGAATGACTGCTTCAAGAAAGTCGCAAGAGACGAGGATGACCCTGGTAAGTCACCGGAACAGTACCGTGCAGTATGCATGCATGCACATCCTGCGTGCATGCACATCCTGCGTGCATCCTGCGGCGCGCGGTGACCTGCAATACAGGCTTATACATTCAGCAACAGGTGACCAGCAGGAAACTGCAGTGTGAAACCAGACGGGACATATTCCCTGTCTGTAATATACCCAGCATCCTTTATATAGTTTAGGGGTTAGAGGCACACGCGGTTGGTCTGTTTTGTCGTGTTTTTAATGTATTTGATTTTCTTTCGTGCATCAGGGAAAGGAAACTACTGGACTCTGGACCCAAACTGCGAAAAGATGTTCGATAACGGTAACTTCAGAAGGAAAAGGAAAAGGAGAGCGGATGCTAGTCAAGGCAACGTGTTATCAGGCAAGTCTGAAGAGGACAGCGGCGGGATGAAGCTCTCCGACACCGGCAGCATGCTGAGCTCGCCAACGCAGAGTCTGCAGGGCTCCCCGGGGGGCGGCGACACGAAGCCCTCGCCGTCCCCCTCTCTGGAGCACAATCCCTGCTTCACCAGCTTCATCTCCAACATGAACTCCGTGCTTGCCGGGCACCACAACGGCGTCGGCGGTAGCAGGCAGTACGGATCCGGACTTTTGGCGGATTTGACGCAGAACAGGGAGAACTTGCCCGGCTCGTACTCGCCCACGAACGGTGCGCTTGTGAACTCTGAGGCCGCCCCCCCTGCCAGCCGACTCGGCTATTATCCAGCCAGTCAAAATAGCAGCAATATGGCCAGTTCGCTCACAAACCATTTCAGTGTAAACAATTTAATATACAATCGTGAAGGAACCGAGGTCTGAAAATGAATTAAAACACGCCAAACGAGGACCTACACACAACCTTATGTCAATATAACACCGAAGTGCCCAAATAGATTGGTATCAATTAAGAACCTTCCTTATAAACGTTTTTCCTCTGGCTTAATTGACTTGACCTATTAAATTACATCATTTGAACTATTTGTTCAAACTTTGCATAACATTGTACGCACAAGGTGTTTAAATAACACATCTCTACTGTTCAGCTGTAGCCCCGTCGTGCAGTCGGTGAACCTGCGACCTGACGGCGCCTTGGAAGAAGCGTGTCACACAACGCACCTGTTAAGCAATAATTTCGTGATATTTGAAAAACCATACTTTGTTAAAGTGCCTTAACATGTCTGCTTATAAACATGATTTTTTAATTTAAAGTGCACTCCTTTTAGAATGTTTTAAATAAATTGTCTTATTTGAAAACAAACAAAGAAATATGTCAATTTGTAGGCCTTCTGTAAAATTATCTGTATTTTGGCGGTGTTTAATTGAAGAAAATATTAACTGTTGGGGGTGTGAGCATCACAAATGAATTAAAACATTTCACATTTAACATTTCATATAACAATTCCCCCCCCCCCCCCCCCCCCGATACAGAACGTCCTGCAAGAGAGAAAAACTTTCCTTAGGAGTTTAAACTTTTTCGATTATCCTACATTTCTTCCCGCAGTCTTTTTTTGGCTAATTGTGTATAGGCCTGGTTTGACCCTACGAACCGTCTACACTAAACACTTTCAGGTACTATGGAGACTGAAGAGCGCCCCCCGTAGTCAGCGATTTAAACAGCAAGACTAATCTGTCGTTTGTTGAGTTTATATAGAGATGCAATAATCTCAATTCGTAACTGGATATTTATCCATAAAGCTGTCAAAACTTACTAGATAATAAAAAGGCATCGTACACGGAGATACTCCCAACACACCAATTAACCAGCTGTTTTATGTCCTTTCTCTGGTTTCCAAAAAAATGAGCAAAACTGACAAGTTTCATCACAAGGTCTTTATTTAGATACGAATAAAAGACAATTGACAAATTTATAAGTCGGTTAATTATTTGTATGACGAACTTCGTTTAACCGAGCGCTTGAAATAATCCGCCCCCATTAATTACATTGTTCAGACAGTCAGGGCCACAGATATTTAACTCTTCACATCCCCCACTGATTACGTGAGCAGTCTTATAAATCTGTATTGCATATTTACCATAAGAATATCCAAACCGCGTTTCGGGAAGATGGGAAAAGTTTGGAGTTGCGCCCCCGCGCCCCCGGTCTCCGTCCATTAACTTCTCAGCGGCACTAGGTGAGACTGAAACATTTTCCGCTTGTCACTTCAAATAAGGCTGATTTCAAAGAGTCATCACGGCTTTATTTCCACCAAGTTCAAGAGTTCAGTTTTTCGTCTGGAGCGCTGTGCTTATGCTCTGCTTATTTTACGGTGTATGAAAATTTGTCTTTTCGGACGATTTCTCCGTTTCTCGCAGGTCTTCAGGTTATACGCTGCAGCTGTTTTCTTATATTTCGCGACGAGCTGGTAAAGCTGGGGAGAATTTTACGGCGACGTGCGAGGATATTTTTCGTTTGGATTTATTTTACCTATGAGCGGTTCAACGCCCCGGAATAAAGGCGGCGTCTGACGGGCGATTTATCAGACTGCAAACCGGCACGCAACGTATCTTTGTCCTGCCAGTTCAGATAATCCCCCATCGAGGGGAGAAACAAGCGAAATGTTGTTCCCGCTCTGATTTAGAAAGAAAAAAACCCCGGTAAATAGATAGAGCTACTCATAGAAACGCGTAAGTGTTTCTAGTATTTGTAAACAATGTGATGTGCGCTTGGAATCAGAGCAAACAAATAAAAGGAAACATATCATAATTGGGTTATAGTTGAATGCACTCTTGCCTCCCGTTGTCTGGGACAAAGGGCGAGACTTGGGTACCCCTGGCCCCGACACAGTGGGTGCTGCCATTATGTGGCACCCCCCCCCCCAACCTAAGATCTGGGGCAAATTATATCACTCAGAGCATATTTTCCTCTTATTATCCACGAGGCTTGGCCCTTGGTGCAACAAAGACCGTATTTTAGGATAGGTCACACTCTCTAACACAATCAGGCCATTGGCTGGGATCACTGGAGCCCAAGTGTAGTATTTGTAAATTCAAATAGTGCAGTTATGTCAGTCCCAGTCAGAAACCTGAACCAGCACGATCGGGGAATGAGTTGAACTTTGTTTCCCAATTAGGGGCAGTAAAGCTGTTTCCCGCGTGTAATCAACATTGCATCACTGTCTGTTGCGGATGCCTCCAATAGCGATAAGTTTTGTAAAGCTACTCTGCCCGGGATCTGTGCCTAAATCAAAATGAATAAGAGCAGAGCTGTTGCCTCAAGACGATGGGCATATTCGTAGCATCTTGTCCAGCGTTTCCTAGTCCAGTCCTCGGTGACCCACAGACAGTCCGTGTTTTTGCTCCCTCTCAACTCCCAGTCAGGGAGGGAGCAAAAACCTGTACTGTAGGCAGGAAGCTGTGAGGGAGCAAAAACGTGGACCGTCTGGGGGTCTCCGAGGATCAGGTTGGGAAACACGGACCTAGACAAACAATTGTACTAAAAGCAGTTCTCTTACATTTCATTTATCGAGGCGATGCTTTTATCCCAAGTGACATGTTTTTTTTTGAGGAAGCCGGGTCAGACAGTCCCTAGAACCACGGCAGTTCAGGTCCTTGCTCAGCGACCCAGTGGTTAGATGACTCAGCCCAGGGTTTTGAACCGGTGACCTTCCAATCACAGTCCTAACTCGCCAAGCTACACAATACGTCCCGTTTTTCTAAATAAGAATTAATTAACATTAATTAAATATTTTAATATAATTACAAGATTTCTCCTTAGTCAAGTAATAAATCCTGTGAATGGGTAAGTTTATTTGAACTTTATTTGGTGTTTTAAAGTTTAAATTCTCCAAAAAAAAAAAAAGTTTAGGAATTGAAATGAAACAATTCCCACAGAATAACTGCATGATTACAGGTGATGTGGTATAAATTTCTGGATTATATATTATGTATATGAACTGTCAGTCTTCCCATATGTGCTGCTATAAGCAACATCGCTCTTTTATCATTTTCAATGTTGTCAAGAAGCATAAGAAACAATGACAACATGGTTATCTGTGTGATCTGGACAGTGAGGTGTTAATGGAAATAACTAGTGGCTGCACCTGGGCCTGGACATAAGCAGAATATCTGTGGTATTGGGTTCCTCTGTGCTGCATCATGGCAGGATGCCTGATTGTCACACGCCCGGCTCCCATCGACACGCTGCGATTGTGATCGCGCCCGCGCTTTGTCACGATGGCTGGGTCGTGCCTCCATTAGAGACGGGCCGGGTTTCCGTACAGTAATTCATCAGACCCACTTAAGTCTTCAGCGGCACCACGCACCAGTACCCCAAGCTGGCCCCAGGCACTGCTTTACCTCAGCGGCCCCGGGTGTCAGCGGGGCCCGGCCGGCTCTTGGTGACAGGCCCCCAGGGGCAGGGACTGGCCCCTTATGGCCCCTCTTCCCTTCGCGTCCCCTGGCCACTGCCTAAGATCTTAATGAGGGGTTTCACGCTCGCTTGGGGTCGCGACTCAAAGGGAACCAGCTCCAGTAATTAGAAGATCCAGACTGGGCCAGAGTTTGGAGTTGGATTAACTTAATCCCGTTTTCCCACGATACCGGAAGAGGAAGCATCGCTCTCCCTCCGTCAACGGACACCCGATCTGGTGTCTTTAAGACCTTGGAAAACAAAAGGAGTTGGGGGGTGGGGGGGCGTGTTTGTCAACAGCGCTGGGGAAGTGGCTTTTCCAAGTGCCCCCCTGCGTGAAGACAGGGTGTCAGTCTTCAGTCACATCTCCCTCAAGCCAAAGAAACCCTACATATTTTGCTAATGAGGCAACTGGCAGAATCATTAAAAAAAAGTATAATGGCCTTTTAAAGGCCAATAAATCTGAGACCAAACCATTTTCACCCTAAAATGGTAAACTGTTTATTAACCTAGTTAACAACATCGTTATTAATCTCTCATTAATCTGGCCAGAGGCACAGAAATATTCAAACCGGGGCGTTTAATTCCGAGTTCTGTTGTGCCTGTGTGTAAAACCTTAGCGGCGGTAAGCGTTCAGAAAAGGGGGGACACCGCGGAAACCCCGGAACCCTTGGGGATCATGTTGCCTGGAAACGGCGGCAAAGCCCTGAGGCGGAGTGGCCGCTCACTGAGTGACACGGCAGCAGTGATGAATTACCGCCGTATAAAGTTGCACTCAGCAAGGTGTGAAACATTACTTCCTTTAGCCATTAGGAGATCCTCTTACCTGACAGTGGCAGGAAAAGCTGCTCTGCCACAACTAGAAGTCTCTGGTCCGGTGAGAGAATACCCGGAGAATGTGGATCTGGGACTGTCCCGCTGTGCTCAGTCTTCTCCCACGCCCAGAACCCCAGGTTTTACGTTAGCTCCTGTATGCTAATTATCCGCCCCCTCTGTTATGGGATACGCTTTTTCGGGAGTGAAGGCTAGTAACCTACTGGTTGTCGTTTTGGGTGCTAGGAAGTTCCCTGTTGTTGTTTTTCTGTTTTATGTTGGGTTAGATATTTAATCCAAACTAGAATGTTTAGCTGTATAATCTGTTTTAGATGTGGATGGTGTGTGGCTCAGTGAGTTAGGCCTCTTTGTCTGTTAGCGGAATGAGACTGGTTTGAATCCCATTCTCTGCAAAATACTCTCATGTCTCCCGAGCCCCTTAACCTCCCAGAATGCTCCAGTGGTGCCAAATAAATGGCTTGACCCTGTGTCCAAACCCAGTGCTACATCATGGACTGTAGCTATGTCCAAATTCAGGTGCTGCATTCTTTGAAGGACGTCGCTGGTAGGATGGTATCCTTCAGAGGTCATATGGAAAGTGTTGTCAAAAGGAACAATAATTTCCTATTTGCATCACCAGCTGTTTTCACAAAGTGCCCAAACTATTACACTTTACCTCTGCGTAATGAATTTTGGGATATTAGGCTGCTAAGGATCCACCGGGTGCGTCCTCCGTGACGCGGCGAAAGGAGCCTTCCATATGGGACGGCCTTGGAATGGCGCTGTGGCGCATTCGGTCTTTGAATGCGGCCTTGGAAGGGCGCTGTGGCGCATTCGGTCTTTGAATGCGGCCTTGGAAGGGCACGGCACCTGAATTCGCACACAGTCTGTGTGTGTGGGTCATGTATGCATTAATATTGTGGGGACCAATGTAATACAAATTTCTTATTTTGACATTGTGGGGACCTCAATTTTATTTAAATCTGTGAATGCAATCAAAAAAACTAAAAATGCTGTAAGTCTTGTATTTAGTCTGGTTCCTTATGGTTAAGGTTAGGGCTGGGTGGGGGTTAAGGGTGTCATTGTTGGGATTAGAGTTTTGACCATGCCTGGTGTATTGAAGGATTATTTCACTAGTATATTTTTAATACCCTGTCTTTGAGGCAAGAACATGGGTAGACTACAATAAAAAGGATTTAATGGCTGTACCACGAACAAAAAAGAGAAGCTGGCCAGCTTCATACATCGCTGGATTAGCTGTGTGAATCGTAATAATTACCCCTGAGATTTGGGTAGCAAGGATGACTGAAATGATGAGTCACTGTAAACACTGCAGCATCTTTGGTGAATTAAGTGGAAAATGGCCCTTTCAATTCATTTTTAAAAAGACTGAAATTTCATGCATCTTGCCCACTCGCATTGCTGAGGAACTTGGTGAAGATCCTACAAATCAACTTCCAGGCGATGCAGGGCCCCTGAAATGTTCACATCTGTCTGTGCCGGTCAACTAGCAAACTACAGGCTCATATCTAGTGTTACACTTCAGTCTCACGTGGAAGTTAAACACTAAAGCGTACAGTTTGATGACAACCGCACTGTAAAAAGATAAAGCGTACATTCGATAGCTGAGGCTAATGTCCATCTATTGGCATGACCTAGGTAGCTTTCATCGGCCTGCGTACTGGGCCCGCTGAGCGTGTAACACGCGTGATGATAAGTGAGCATGATCCCAGACCAGGGGATGGGCTGTTACGATGATTTACATACAGAATGATGACAGACTCTTAAGATATTATGGGATGGATGCACGGGGAGTTGTACCTCTGACGATCGTCCACAGACTACTCCGAACCGTTACCAAAGCAACCGATTGTGTCCCAGTCACATGAAATGAAATGAAATGAAATCACTTTGTCACACTGTTGACCCTTGGTAAGTGCAGATGAGTGAAGAACCTGCCTGCAAATTCGTACAGCAGCATTGCAAATAAAATAGTAGGAAGTACACAAAAAATGGTAATATGCAGGACTGTATTAATAAATAGTGTGTAAATTAGAACCTTTAAACACAGCATATGGGTATATGAATGTAAGTGTGGATGGGTTCATTGAGCAGAGTTTGGGTTTGGTGACGGTCTTGTGACACTAGCTGTGCCACAGCATGCTGGTCTAGGTCCTTTACTGCAGTACTAGCTTGAAATTACATTTTGTTTTGAAGGTGATGTGATTGTCCTGACAGATTTTGCTATTTTCTAATTCAAATATTTTCAGCGTCTCCTCTCCATCTCAGCATCTTCTGTACCTGCCTGTTCTCTGCGGGGTCATGGGGGTTGGGAGCCTATCTCCGCATGGGCACGAGGCGGGCAATCATCCTGGATGGGGGGCAAGCCCCTTGCTGGGCACGCACACATTTTAGGAACTCCAATTTGCCTCAGTATGTTGTTGGATGGGAAGCACTCAGAGGAAACCCAGTGACAACATGGGGAGAACATGCAAACGCGAAACACGTGGAGCCACGGCGGAGACTCAAACGCTGGTCCCAGTGGCAACAACGCCAAGCAGTGCCCCACCATGCACCCCTGTCAATGCTTTTTGCTAATTACTGATTACAACACAAAGTCATAAATGGATTTTCTTCTTGCAGATCCATTAATATACTGCAGAAGAGACATAAACTTATATGGCTATGAAGTCAGCTGGAAATAGTCTGTAACGGTGCTCTTGGTCTCATGATCATTAGATAGAAAAGGAAGATGGCCGACAGCTGCTTGAGTAATGATCGCAAAGAAAGGGCACTTTACCCCTCGTCAGGGATTAAGGGACCTGAACAGCGCGGTGAATCCAAACTCGTAACCTGTCTTCACTTGGGTCCCACTGGGAGACTCATCCCTGCAGCGATGTAGCATATCTTGGGGCAGTCTGCTGCTGGAATATTATTTTGACAGTTTTTGAGAAGGAAATAACCATTTTCCCACAGTGCCAACTATGGGCAGATCGTCCTTTATCCATGGTTTTTGTTCAAACTCACGGTGCTGTGGTTTCATGGCGCGCCAGAGACCCGCTGAGGTGAATCAGCAGGCCCGACCGTCACTTGGGGCTCAGCGCTAGGCAACAGGCCGTCCTTCTCCGTTGCTTTCAACTCTCGGAGGTTTGTGATGGAAAACGGCTGGCTAGTGTTTCATCAAAGTCCACGCGGAAGTAGGGTATGGCGTGGCGACCCTGCTTGGGTCGTACCATTTGACCCGGGCATATTTCTGCAGGGGTGCCCTTGCCGGGAGATACCATGGGAAACAAAGAGGGGATTCTGTATGACTGACTTGACCTCATTTCTCTGTGCACTGCAGCAGAACGTATAGTCAAGCAGCAGAGCAATTTCTAATTATAAGAGGAGCCTGGATGGGCGTGGGTTGCAATGTAAGAGGGTGGATGGGAGTGTCGTGCTGTCACATGACTGTCCTGTGTTTGGGGGGGGATCATGAGGAGCACCTTGGTTCGATGGCCTCGGCGGGGGAGATTCTGGGACTCACTGTCACATGACTGCACATCGGTCAATGGGAGGCTGGCAAGATGAGGTCGGGGGAAGCCATTCGACTCAACTGCGTTGACGACCGCTGAGCATGCCAGCTATGGTGGCCGGAATCTGATGAACAACATCCTGCCAGGAACACCTGGGCGCTGTCATTATCCTGCCATTACAGACAGGAAGTGATGACAGACGCCAGAGGAAGTCACCGCCCCGGGGAGCCGTGTCTCAGCTTCTGAAAAATCAACATAGAGACTTTGAAGGAACGTGGTGCAACTCGTAGATCCTTTGTGCCTTTTAATGGGCCACAGATTGTAATTAAAGTGCGTCATATAGCTGACGGACAGCTTTCAGCGGTGTGATAGTTCCGGAAATTCGGAGGGCTCCCAGTTTATCAGCCTTTTTATAGGACATCGTCTCAGGGCAACATGTGACAGGTTTGCCTGAGAGAGGACAATAACAACAGGACCATGGGGTTAATCGGGTCTCTGGGGTGGGTTTGTAGGGGTTTGTAGGAGTCCTGGGAAACGCAGATGTCAGGGTGGTATGGAGCAGGGATCAGCCCCCCCTAAAGCCCAGGAACCCATGAGCTGAGATCTGGGGGGGTCTGTACTTTCGCCTACGGCTCCAGGCGCGGTGCCGAGGGGGGAGCTTTCAGTGGCTCCCTTTGCGGTCTGTGTAACGCCGGTGAATATGTGTTTAAAGCACCCCCCCTCACCATCACCTCCCCTGGGGCTTTAATGAAGCTTAGTGCCTTTTGTGTGAGACGCATACCTGTAGAGGGCTTGGGGGGGGGGGGGGGGGGGGGGGGGGGGGGGGGGGGGGGGGGGGGGGGGGGGGGGGGGGGGGGGGGGGGGG
>JAODLD010000047.1:5751731-5765102 GCA_026781065.1 Mormyrops boulengeri | reverse complement strand
CCCCCCCCCCCCCCCCCCCCCCCCCCCCCCCCCCCCCCCCCCCCCCCCCCCCCCCCCCCCCCCCCCCCCCAGCAAAGTGCCGCAGTTTCCCTGATAATCCCTTTGATGCAGGCTGCTTTTGTCAGCCTGAATGGCAAACATGGCCCCGCCTCCCTGTCAAGCTGACCCGAGGACTCGACACGGACAGCCACCTCAACGGCGGCCTCCTCGTCTGCATGCGTGCAGCTCAATCAGGCACCTGAGGCATTTGCAAACCATATAGCTTTTTGCTGTTACGTCGCTTTGTAAAAATCATATGAACAGAGAAAAGTTGTAAATCGACTGGTTTATCTTGGTAGTAAATCCTTATCTAGCTATTCGGTACGGCCTCACTGGGTAGCTTACCCCAGACAGTATAGGGCACAGGGTAGGGGGGCATCTTAGACGGGGTGCCAGTCCATCACAGAGCACATGCATTCACACTTTCAATAATTTAGTACTACCAGTTTGCCAAACCACATGTCTCTGTAGGAAACTGGAGAACCTGGAGTAAATCCATACGAAACTGGGTCAAACTCCACACACATTCCGAGCGAGGGATTCAAACCCAAACACTGGAGGTGTGAGGCGACATCGCTGCCCACTGGGTTACTGCACTGCCCTAAAATGCATTTTGTCCATGTATAAAAGTGAAAAAACTCACAGAGGCCGCGAGGAAAAATGAAGGGGACTGGACAATCCCAAGTGTACACCGCGTTCAGAAATACGATGAAGGTGGATGCAGGGTGAAGATGGAGACTTCTGGACGGGCTGCCCGGGGGTCCTGGATGGCATTTGCAAATGTTAGTGCCCCTCCCTCCCTGCCTCTATAGATGCCCTAATTAGCCCTTTCATTGAGCAGCCCTCTCTGGCCCCCTAATGGAATTCTGAGGGAGGTGTCGCTCTCTTATCATTATGCAAATGTAGCCTGAGACCGGCAGTTAAATCACAAAAGGTGGCGAAATGGAGACCATCAGAGCAGCCTGGCTGTCTGCCGTAGGCCGCCGAGGACGCTCCAGCCTGTCTCCCAGCTAATTGGGAGGAACGCGTCCCCAGAAGGGTGACTGCAGGGTGTGCTGCAGAACGAGCCACCGCCACCCGGGAAAGCCCATTTATATACTAATGGGACAGCGAAGCAGACATCTGAAAAATGACCGACACTTCCTAGGATGGCCAGTAGGGGGCATAAGTTGCTGTGCTGCAGTGCATCAGCCCCTCCATGCATTATAATCGATGGAGGGTACCTCCGAACTACTGATCACTCTGGTGGAAGATTCCCGGGAATTTCTGCAGCATTTTTAAGTGGTTCCAAATTTGTTTTTGGACATCATTACTTCTCTCTTGCTTTGTTTACCAATTTACACTAGCAGGTCCAACATTGGGAAGTTTATCCCATACCACCAAGTAATGACTCTTGCCTTTTCTCCCATCTGGTCTGTACTGCTTCTTACCTTGTAAATACTGATTACTGTCTCTCTCTTATTTTTATGGCTGACAAGAATGGATTGTCATCCCATAAATGCCTGGTACTGACTCTCTGCCGTCCATATGGCTTCCCAGAATGGATTCTCGTCCCATAAATACGGAGTACTGACTCTCTGGTGTCCTTAGGGCTTTCCATAATGGGTTTTCGTCCTATAAATACCCAGTATTGACTTTCTGCTCTGAATACTTGTCCCATAAATACACAGTACAGACACTCTGATGTCCTTAGGGCTTCCCAGAATGGATTCTTGTCTCATACCTACTGTTCTTATGGCTGGCCAGAATAGATTTTGTTCCCATAAATACCCAGTACTGACCCCCTATTGTCCTTACAGTGGAGGCGTACCTCATAACCACTCACTACTGACCGCTCATTATAGCTGGCCCCGGAGTCAGACCAGGAATTTCGGGGGGGGCACAATGGAACACCTGTTGAAGGCTTGGGATGACACTGATGAAGGTGGTCGGGGGGGGCGGCCATTTAACATCAGTGGCTCTCGTGTCTAATAAAATATAATGATGAGACGTGGTGCGGGACGCAGCAATTAATGATATCAGACCTGACAGCGTAATGGGGGTGGCCTCCCCGCTCTATTATTACCAGATTGCGCTCTATGTAACGTCTCTGTACTCAGCCTTCCTGCTGCAATCTTGTGACTCACAGATTACTGGCTATCCTTCACTGGCTGCGGTTCCCGTGTAATGAAGAGAGCGATCAGCAGCTATTCATCGTTAATGAAACACTTACCTTCCATGCCATGGAGGTGGAGGGGGGTTGTAAGGTATTATTTTAGAAGTAAGGCAGATTTAAGAGTCACACGTTGTCATTAACCCATCAGTGTGTGGATTTAAACACAAGGGGGCGCCTGTGCTGAACGGCACTTAGATCACATTGGAAACAGACCATAATATTAATGCTTTATTTTTTTGTATGAGTACAGGTACTTTGGAATGTATTTTCACAAATGAACTCACAAAAAAATGCAGAGTATACTGGTTGTGAAGGACATAGAGAATATGTAGTGGGGGCATATGGGCAGGAAGATTCACGTTTAGTGGTAGGGGGGCAAAAAAACAAGCCGAGTATAAAATAACGTAGCGACTGTGGTGGCATGGTGCAGGGAGCGGAGTGGGGGTGTACATGGTTAAATTGCAGCAGCTGATCCGAGGAGGGCTGCGGTCATGGGACAATGCACCACTCATTATCACACTTCTGGAAGATTCCGTATCGTGTGACTGGAAATGTTCTGACAAAGGCCCCAGGCATGACGAATCCAAACAAGCAGCCATTTGCCAGTCAGGAGGCGATGTGGAACCGCGACTGAAATTCGAGTCCGGGTGCTAAGAGCTTTGCATCGGGAATAATCCGACTGTCGGCCCTACCTTTTGTGGGGGTGGGAGGCGAATATAGTCAGGAAAGCTTTCTGGAGCAGCTGAATTCACATATGGAGGAGTCCCTTTTGGTTTGAGTCAGTTACCGCCGTGTGCCAGCGCTGTGGCTGTCAATCCCGACATGGTAGGATTAGCAGTTGGCACAGCAGCGGAGAAACTAAATGTCCGTCCAGGGGGTTGGACCTTCGAACGAGACCCTCGACATGGAGCACTTCAACAAAGCTCCTAACTGTATAAATAAAAAGCTGCACCAAACAAAAAATTAACCAGCTTTTCTGCATTTGTTCAGACCAGGTACATGAAGGGAGAGTCACTTGGGCTGGGAGCTTAATCTTTGGAAATTTACCGATCGCAGAGAGTGAGGTTTATTGAAGAAGATAGGAGGTAAAATTTCCCTCTTTCAGCCATTTGCACATACAGCATGACAGAAATAATAAAAAGAGGCATGCATATTTGTTTTGCCCGCCCTGCTGTGCTACACCTGCCGTCCGTGGCGAGCCCTGCGCCTGCTGTTTACCGTCAACATGCGCCGACGCAGGACGTGCGGGAGATCGGGTGCAGGCAGCTGCCCTTTCTGACATACAATAATAATAATATTTTGCCTGGTCAAATGCGGCTTGTTCGGGGAGCTGAGGGCCGGCGCAGGGATGCGGGTTCGAGGCCCACGATGTGGGGGCCACTGAGTCAAAGTCATGTGGCTAAATGCTAAAATTCCCAAACTCTGTCACTCCTTGATTCTTTTTCTCTCTGTACTGCATGTGTGCGACTCTCCTAGTGCGTTCAGGGCTCTGGGGGCATTCCGTCTTTCGTACGCAAAATGAGAGTTTACTTACGGTTCAGGGAGGTGTGGTGCATGATCGCTGACTGTCTGAGGCTGCTTCACGCCCAGAGATTCCAGCTCATTATTTCGATGGCTGATGGTGACAGAAGGACCTTGTGTCAGCGGTGGACGGTCACCTCGCAGTGATGGAGCCTGCCTTTGTTAAGCATATGGGTATGGAGTCAGTCACTGAAATGCCACCCTCTCAGTACGAACCCGGCAGTGAACCATAAATTGATTTATGAGATGAAATTAGCAGTGTTACTTCCACAGGGGCTGCAAACGGCAAAATAATCGCCTCAGGATAAATACCAGGGCATTGAAATATCAGATCCCCCGGTTTGTCAGGCTTACAGTCCAGCAACTGGTTTAAAGAGACTGCCGCTGCTTTTTACCTGCAGAGTAGCTCGCTATGCTAAGAAGGATGGAGCATCATGAGAAGATGCTGGTAGCTTAAGGATAAGGATGTTTTTATTGTCATTCTGAACATGTTGTACATAAAGGGAACGAAATGAGGGACTCGGGTCCAGTGTAGAAGCAATAATAGAGATTGATAGCTTAAGAGCAGTGGGGTGACTCTCGTTCAGTTACCCTGTAAAAACCCCAGACTTCAGTCCTCTTGAAGGTCTTTTGCTGTCTATAAAGCATTCTCAGTAGGCATCAGAGAGCTCAATCAACTGTACCGGGAAGGATGACAAGGCCGGGTGGACAAAGCAGGAAGAGATCTGCTCAACACGGCCCCTGGCTGCAGCTAATGAAGTCTGCAGTCCTGAAAACTCCCAGTGAAACTTTATCTTGAGGGGAGCATTTCGCATCAGCAGTGTGTGACTCAGTGGGTTTGGGCCCTGTGGCCTTGACGGGAAAGTCGTCAGTTCAAATCCTAGGGTTGGTAAAGTGGTTTTACCCATGGGCCTTTCAGCAAAGCCCTTAACCCCCCTAGTTGTGCCAGCGTAGGGGTAGACTGGCAGCAAAAAGAAACCTGGAAATTTGCCGCGGACTGGGGTCGGTATATTTTGATGATCACAATCAGCCATTTGGCCGCCAATGAAACCATTTAGACGTAAGATGTAATGTTTCCACATTCAGGCTTGCAGCATTCAATTGTGTGTAAATTCACCGCAGGGAAGAGTGAAATATTTTAATATATAAAAAAATCTGAATGACATGAATGGATGGCTTCGGATGAGCGCCAATCCGTACCAGGTGTCATGACACGTCCACCTGTCTTCGCTGGACGCGATGGAGGCCTGACTTGTGTAGTAAAGTTGTGTTGACTTCACCCTTGTAAAGTACAGAAATCTCCCAGATGGTGAGTGAAGGTGTTGCCTTTTAAATGTCACGCTGAGCTATGCAGCTGTGGGGCAGTAGACAAACATAACAATGACAAAAGGACGTTGCTAATTCTCATCTGAGAGCAGAGACATCAGATCCTTCGGCATTGTATCAGGATTACTGACAGACATCAAGCACAAAGCACCTTTCCCCGTTTATAAACTTCTTTTCTAATATTAGTGGTGTTTGTATCATTTTTTTCCAAGTGATATTAGCTGAATTTCTCTGCTGAAATGTCTGAAGAAACAACATCATTTTCTCTGCTTCCCGCGGGATGTTTCCATTCGAATCCTTCCCAGTTGTGGCGGAAAGTGCTCTGTTTGGAAGGAGGTGAAGCGTGACATGGATAAATCACCTCCTGGCTCTCAGCTGGGACAGTTCTCATAATGTGCTTCTGAATCGTCCCTCGCTGTAGAGCCCGTGGCCAATTGCATAGAGGCTTGTTGAAGAGGATTCTGGGAAACTGGTGGAGAAGAAGAGGAAGTCCAGAAACCAGAAAGAGAGAGAGAAAAGGCAGGTTAAGATGGAGGTGGATGGAGGGGCAGGGCGGCTTGTCCTCAGGGCAGAAATTCCTTCATGACTTAAAGTGTTTTCCTAGTGTATCAGGCTAAATAGGCCCCAGTGCCATTCAGTCCCGCCTTTAGCGTAAGTGCCGTTAAAAGGCATTCCGAATGCTGTGAAAAATACACCGAGATATATCACTGGCCAAGGAGGGGCCAGTAAATCCCTCACTAGGCAGGCAACTTAGGCAACACATAGCAATACAGCAAATAATTTATTTATCCTTTATTTTACCAGAAAGGTTCCACTGAGATACAATATCTCTTCTTCCAGGAAGTCCTTGCCAAGATGGCAGCAAATAAGACAAAAGTTTCATACACACAGAGATGATTAATATGAACACAAACTATAACACATACAAATACTCTCCAAAAATATATAGAATAAAATTTATTTATATGATAATAAACTCCGAACTGTCATTATTTAAACGTGAGTAATATCACCCCAAGGCAGTGGATTTATATTTTTGTTTTGTGATCAATATCATTTTATTTCTTCAGAACACTGTAATCAGATAAGTGAGAAGGGATGCCATATCTTTTAATGAAAATGGAAGTTTTTACCACGATTATTCATGTGTTTTAGTCTTTGCATACACCCCGTTGCATTTATTGAGTTACAAGGGATAATTTCACTCACACCTGTTGGACTGTATTTCTTGATGCTACTTTTTAGTTCATTCACATAAGAAATTTTGAGTTTTATTATTTAATATTGCGCTGAAAGTGACAGGTTTCTACTTTGGCATCGATTCGTTATGTGTTACAGTAAATTCATGCACCCATGTTAGGTGAAAATGTTTGGTTCAGGAGTGTGTTATCATCCTAAATGCTTTCCATTTTCATGCTAGGCCTATTTGCATTAATCTTAATTAGCTTAACAGAGGTGCAGCATCAGAAGCTGTGTGATGTCATTAGAATGCCACGTGATGATGTCATAAACCAGGGGTGGCCAGTCTTATGCAGAAAAGGCCGCTGTGTATGGGGATTTTTACTGCAACTCCTTAATTAGATTACTAATTAGAGGACTGATTGGCTGAAGAGTCCTCACACCTGGGATTGAACAGTTGAGCTAAAGGTTACCCCAAAAACCTGCACACACACCGGTCCTTTGCTGATAAGATTGGCCACCCCTGTCTTAAACCCTGAAATGAGAATGGGAATTTGGTGAGGTGGCTACCCACCAGCAGACTTCGTACCGATGGCTCGTTGCGCCCGTAACGTGCACTAATAGCACGTTCAGCTTGGCAATCGCTGGCCGTGTGTTTGATTGACATGTTGTGAATGTTTACCTGTGGCCCCTATTCTGTCAGAAAAAAGACTTGAAACTCCTCTCTGTTCAGGTTCAGCTCCCCTGTATTTTCTGCACAGGTTGTGTTACTGCAGCCATACATCACTCTGACAGGGGGGGCTCTCTCCTCTTTGGGACAGTGTATGGCCCCCCCGCGCCGAATCGCTCGGCGGACATCGGCAGTAAACAACAGAGCTGGGGGTAGTTTGCCGCACGACTGAGACGGACCAGCTGGCCTCACACTCCCGACCTGGTCAGGAGAGCCACGGCGTTACTAAGTGAGAAACATGTACACTTACGTTTGGTTTGGTGCGCCCCCCCCAAACGGGCATAGGGGATTCCCCTATGACCTGGATGGTCCTGGAGTGAGGTTGAGAATCAGGAATGTCAAGGGAAGGGGCTTTCCCTAAGGCCGATTGCTCATTTGGGGTGGGGGTGGGGGGTGCAGTTGGAGGAGATGACAATGGAGCTGAGGAGACAGCAGTGCCTGGGGGCATTTTGGCCCCCACCTACGTGCCAGCTCAGGTGGAGCACTAAGTGCATTAAAAACTGATCCTCAGAATGGATTTAGCCAAGGAACCCCACCCCCCCCCCAGTCAAACTGACGTGCCATCGCACGGCACACTGATAGGTGATGAATTGTTGGGGGGGGGGTCGAGTCGTAGCTGCTTCAAGCCACGACTTGCGTACCGTCTTCTCCGATACCCTAGTGCGAGTTGGCAGTAATAAAAATCACCCCTTCGCTGCTTTGCCCTCCTATGTTTACCCCCACCCCCCCAAAAAAACACTCTACACAGTTACCCGAAAGCCAAGGTCTCCAGACTCCTGCTGACTGATGGTACTCCTGTGTTTACTAGGCCAAATGGCAGCGGCCTACATTCATCATGATGACGGGGCTACCCATTCGGCACAAAATACCGTTTTGTTCTTACTCACACACACTGACATATGCTTCATGCGGCATTTAAACGTAGGAGGAGAGAAACGATCCCATCCATGTAAATAATGGCCCCTTTAATCATCATTTACCCGTTTGACTACTTATAATGTTCAGGCAATGGGCTACAAAGTTTCTTTACTGTCTGATGGAATCACTATCGGAAAATATTTTTATCAAATCAAAAAATTCATTTATGACTTTTTAAAAATATGCATATTTCAGGTGTCGGAAACGTATGTTCTGGGCGATAGGTTAGGGTGAAATTCACTTTATAAGAACCACACGTTCGTGTGTGAAATGGCACTATTGCCTGCTTTATTAATTTTAAAACAATATTGGATGGTTTCCATACGAACGGTATTATTGTTAAGGTTGTACGTTTCATGTCTCACCGATGTCAGCGTCTGACAGTTTCATGGAAACGCACTACAAATACATTAATCCTGTCGCAGTGTTCAGCAGCCGTTCCGTGTTGCCTTCTCCTCTAACGCCATTAAAGTTTAGCTAATTGGGATTAGGGTAAAAACAATGTTGTTTATGTCCGAATCCTTCACACTAAGTGCCACTTATTTTTCTACGTATCAGACGTTTACTTTTTGAGAAGAATATTATGTATTTTAACTTAAATATGATAATTTGCAGTTAAAGTTGAAAATCTTAAAACAATAAAATATTGCGCGAGAGACTAATTGAAAACTGCAAGCCATCTTTACTATGTAATTACTGCAAGCACGTGTAATTGTTTATTATTATTATTATTAGTATTAATAATAACCAATGACAAACTGATACTGAACAAACCCAAAACTGCATTTGTAGTAAATTTGTGTTTTTGTTTAAATAAAGTAGCCTATTTGATGCAAATTCATTCGATGCATCTTAACTGCACAAGTTACGCCCCTGTCTTTTATCATCTGTCATAACTGCGGTCTGAGTTGCGTTTATTTTAAGGTTCCCTGAAAGTCCCTTTCAATGCTCTTGTTTGTAAGTGCGGGCCCGCAAACTTACGGAAACACTGCAACCCGTGTGACAGGCAGAAGTATAGATATTTTTCTGCAAGATATAGTTGAAAGAAAAACTGAGATTAATGGTACCACAAAGGTGCGCGCCCAGCTGGTCTCTGTACGCTGAATACGACACAAGAATGAATGACACGAGTTTCATGTAGATACCGGTGGCTAAATCCTGCCACCACCTGGATAAACAGTGCAAATACAGTCACCTCAAATATTTGATCAGTCAGGATTTGACACTTTGTCAAATAAATTACAATATAGATAAATAATGCCTTTTGAGTTATCTATATAAATATAAGCATAATTTATCTGTATTGTAATTTATTGCTGACTTTTGCTGGACATTCAGTGAAATTTGCCCCCCCCCCCAGCAAGCCTCTGGGAGAAGGTGTCAGCCCCCAGAGTCACTCACGCTTTACTGGGTAACTGCTTCATTAGAGCATTAAGGAGACAGTTTGGTTATAAGCCCCATGGGGTCCGGCTTTGCGTCCGTCACGAACGGCATTTTCTCACCGATTCGCTGGGCAGGCCGACATTTCGTTGGAGCCTCTGTGCTGTCGTTGTAAATTGATGATGGCGTTAGCGATCGCTGTCAACCCCCCTCCCAGATTGATGGTGTGTCAGAGCTGACAGCCGGCCCTCCATCAATCAGCCGGATCTGAGACCGACCCCCTCCCCCCCGGGAGAAAGTGCCGTAGAGTCTCCACCGGACCCACTGCCGTTCAGGCTGAATTGACCACCCCACGTGGGGTTACTGAACCGGGTCCCAGTTTGGGGGGGGGGCAAACGAATGAGATGCCTGCAGGAGGGGCTCGGTGAAGATTTTATCACCCATTAAGGGAGGGATGGTGCTGTAATGGAGTGGTGGAGAGTAATTACCCAAGTCACCTCCCATCAGCTCTGGCTGACAAATTAAGATCAATGGCAGAGATAATTCTGGTCTCTGCCTGCCTTTTCAATGTCAGGCCTGGGTTGGGTTGGGGAGGGGGGTGCCCGCTTCCTTCGATATGAGGGGCCCAGAAGGATCAGCCATATTGCCATATGCTGACCATCCTAAACCCCCCCAGGTCCGTCAGGAAAATTCCTGTGAAACTTCCTGTGCCTGTGATCGGAAGGTCGCCAGTTTGGATCCTGTCCTCGGAGGAATAGTCACCTCTCCACTGGGCCCTGGTTCATAGCCCGTCAGGCCCTGAAGAGGCAGGGCTGCTGGATAAATGGCTGACGTGTGTGTGTGTGTCTCTCGTCTCCAGAAGGAAAGCAGTTTCTGTGCGTGTGTGGATTTTACGTGCACGTTTCTTGGGATCACCGTGTGTGTGTGTGTATGTATGTGGATATCATATATATGATATTATTAGATCCTTTTCCGGGCAGTCCCCTACCCAGGATGCTCCTAAGCATGCAGGAGGCTGCTGTCACTGCAGCAGGTCCCTAACTTTCTATTTGCGACCATAGAGAACGTGCATTTTGACACGGTCCCTTGTTTTATGGCGCTTAATAGGTGTGGGCTTATCGCCTCACTGCCAGTTACGTTAATGGTTTCCTTCCACAAATAAGTGACTCACTCTAGGAAACAGCCTGGACTCTTTATATATTTGCAATTTCCGCTGCAGCGTAATTTACACGGATTGCATATTTAAAACCGGCAACCTCGCACATTCCGGCTGTTGATTTGCACCCAGAAATCATGTGATACAGTTCCCTAAGTGCACATGGCATGTTATACTGGTGCAATACTGGGTTCTTTTACAAAGCACAGAGATACCAGTCAGCCCTGTGCACCCAGGGTACAGACGGACATGCGTGTTGGGTTCCCCGTGTTGTTTTGCGTCACACATGTGAGAAAATCCTCTGAATGATTTGACAGATACCTTAAGCAGTTGTGGAAATTCCCATTTTACACAACGAGCGTCTTGAAAAGACACACAGCTACTTGCTGAAATTAAGTCAAGAAATGTGGACAGAGAGCAAGTAAAGCATGTAACTTATGTTGACTGTCTTGTTTGTCCTTAACTGTTTTGTAAATTCCTTATATGTAAAAGTACTTGGGGATAAATAAATGATTCTGATTCTAATTCTGATTCTGAAGAGGCAGACACCATCATGTAAGCTAGATTAAATAGATCCCAGTACTCAGGGATGGAGCACGCGAGATTACTAAGAATGACAATCGTCGTCATGGATACAGAACCTGAACGTGCAGGTGGGATGAAGGGCTACGGTGACTGAGATGGGAAGCTGTTTCACTCCAGGGCAGGGAGGCCTGCCTCTCCCGTGGAGACCAAGAAGACTGCTGGGAAGATCTCCCACGTCGAGCTGTCAGCACTCAAATCCTCACAACGGAGAGGTCGCTCCCTGCGCAGGTGTCAGGGAGGTGAGCGGGTGCCGGCGGCAAGGAGGTGTGTGACACCCGGCTTGGGGGCGGGGTTGGCGGGTCTCACGGCCACCGAGGATGGCAATGTATCTGGGATGAAACCTGTCCTTCATCGCCGAACGAGAGGAGGAGAAATCAGGGCCTGCCCACGCTTGCTGTAAGAAGGCGTCGGAGTAGAAGGAAGGCGGCTCTCCACAGACAGAGGATGGGAAGCCCCTCAGGGTCCCGTCGCAGGGGTGGCCCACAGGACACACCGGACAAATCATCACACGCAGGTGCGATGCGATGTCAGCTTCTGGGGACTGCATGTGTGGATCTAGGACCCTGTTGGTTTGTGTCCAAGCTGGGATTTGCCACTCCCTGCCCCTTCAACCCCCACCCCCACCCTTATTCCCCACCCCAGGCTCTGGTCTCAGCACTGTCCCGGAGTCACCCGAGTCACAGGTGTCCATTTCACAGTGTGCTGTAATGTGGACCTTAAAGGGATAGGGTTACCAGCGGACAAAGTCTCCCCTTTAACCCCGTAAGGCAGGGCCAGGCTGGGGCACCGGAGCTCGGACCTAATCCCAGTTTTATCTGCACCAGAGCTGGGGGAGAGGAAGAGATTAGTGTCTGCCCTGGACTTTATTCACTCTGTTGGCCAAACAAAACTTAACCAAAGCGGTAACTTTAACTTTTCCTAGCGTAGCTTGAGTTGTCGCCTAAAATACTGGCGAGGACACACACCTTATTTGTGCGTGGTTATGCGCTTGCTTGGCACTTGTTAATTTGTGCGTAGGCAGTATTCATTTATTGGTTTCTGCTAAATGCTATTTTTTTTTTTGTTTTTGCTTGAACTGCCCTCCTGAGGAAGTTGACACTAGACCCACAGTTGATATTGTAGCTGTTGAATAGCTATTAGCCCAAAGGGTTTACTTAAAAGCTATTTTTTCAATTTGGTTTTGTATTTTAATAGACTTGTGGCTGGTCCCCACAACCCTGAATTTGTCTCGCATTAATGCTCGTTCTCACACTTTGCTTTCTCGTCTGGACTTTGCTGGAATGCGGTTTGGATGTTGCATGGTAAACTATCGATAATTCATGGCTCTAACGCTCATTGAAAGTCGCAAGTGAATATGCAAACGTGTGTAGGAGAAATGTATTACCGCTATCTGACAGCTCTCAGCTCTCTGTGGCAGGTTTTGTACCGCCTGGTACCATTTTACATTGATGTTAAATGACTAATGTAGAAATCATAATGTTGGGGTTGAACTTCAATTCTGTAGAAATGTTTATACAGTGAGTCAGATGTGAAGTCAACGTTCTCTGATTGTCGTATTATGAAAGCTGCAAAAGCTGATATATTTTCAGGGGATCTGTATAGTGCAATATGACGCACTCACCCATGTGTAACGTTTCGCTCGGACTGACTTGTCCGTACAGATGGAATGCAGCTTGTACTGACTTCGAATGGCAGGTTTGCTTCAGTTTTAGTGAACAGCTAAAGGAAATGTCCCCCCCCCCACTCTGAATGGGAGCCAGTTTAAAGAATCTGTCTGTCGTTAGGAGAACTTTGAAGCCTTTTACTTTGAAGCTGTCTTGGTCCCTGTCCTGGTCCCTGCCCCGGCAGCGGGTGGGCTGTTCTCATTCGTTTCCACTGACCTGTGGGAATATTTACAGGCTCTTAGACTCCTTGTGGCTATGATAAAGGTAGCCATGGGCTGGAATCCATGGTGACGAGGATGAAATGATGGAAGATGGTGTGGAATGTTTTTGTCCATCTATCCATCCATCCATCCATCCATCCATCCATCCATTTTCCCAATCCAGGATTGGAATGAGCCTACATTTCATGTATGTTTACTGTGAAACTATTGCAGAAACTTCCAAGATAATTGTAGTCATTACGAAAAATGATATATAACTTCACTCACTTTTGATTGATTCACTAATTCCGTGAAGAAGGAGCCAGTGCTATTGTACAAAAGCTTGGTTTGAAAATGGGTCACAAGTGAATGGGTTCCATCGGGTCGGTGTTGAGTGCTCGCTCCTCTCAATGGCCTTTTCTGGGGGGGGGTGGGGCTGTCGCCTAGCATTTATACGGAAGCATGCGCCTGTCCCGGGGGGGACACGCCGGTGGCCTGAGTTTGCGCTACGCTCACAT
>JAODLD010000047.1:5711874-5723748 GCA_026781065.1 Mormyrops boulengeri | reverse complement strand
CCCCCCCCCCCCCCCCCCCCCCCCCCCCCCCCCCCCCCCCCCCCCCCCCCCCCCCCCCCCCCCCCCCCCCACCAACGGATTGTCGTCTGTAGAATAAGCAGGTCCACGCCCCGTTGATCGGCGTCTCTGATTAGCTGAGGGCCGGGTGCCTGCCATGAGCCGGGACATTGAGTGAAAATGTCTTTTCTGCCATCACTCCAGGATCTTCCGTGTGACTTCCTGTTCCTGGGCAATTTCAAGTTTGTGTGTGTGTGGGGGGGGACATTGTGAAGACATTTGCTCTCCACAATGTGATAAAAACCACAAGGGGAAACTCAGTTTTATAAAAATCTGTGACTACAATCAGAAAACTAAAAAAAGTCTTGTATTTTGTTTTGATACTTATGTTTAAGGTTAGAGCTGGGTAGGGTGGGGGTTAAGGTTGTTATTGCTGGGATTAGGGTTTTGCCCATAGAAATGAATGGAGAGTCCCCACAAAGATATGAATACGAACGTGTGTGTGTGTGTATACTGTAATGGCATGGCAATGACAAACACAGTGCCACGCCCATATTGTCTGTGTTGCACAGGGTGGTGTTAATTCAGCACTACCTCTTCGGGTGTATTTATGGCCAGGGCTGAGGTCAGTCTACGCATGGATCTAAGACACATCCATCTGTAAACTGCAAACCCCCAGCTGTGTGCAGACCTGCTAACTCTCTTCATTCATCTTTGCTGTATGCTCAACTTCTCGAAGCAAAATATTCTCTCCAGGCCAGGAAGTGGATGTGGAAAAGGGTGATTGTTCGCCCGCTGGTCCCAGGGGGTGCCCTGTCACACTGTCCCCATCCCCTTCTCACCGGGCGGCTGACACAAACGCTCCGCCCAGCTGCAGAGGCCAGCCCCGCACAGAGGATGTGATCTCATTTGTTTCCCTTCCTTTTCTAGGACACGCTGTCTTCTGAGTCAGCTTTAAACAATGACTAAGACAGAAGATGGCCGTTGCCTAACATCTGATCGCTTTATTGCCTGGAAAACGTTTTGCGGCCAGATTCCTGGAATGGCACAATGCCGTTTATGGATAACACAATATTTACTTTTAATGTGCAGTGACGGCATTATGCTTTTTTTTTTTATCCTCTGGGGCTCAGTGTACATGCAGTACCCTTACAGTCCTGTAGGGCGTTTTGGCTTCACACGCTGGTCATATAGCAGCTGGCAGTGTGAGCTTGAATAAGCATCAACTGGTCATAAGGCCAATTTCTGAACAAGCCTGTCACCTGATTCTTGGACCTTGTGGACGCTTTGACTGATACCGATAACCGGTATGTCTCATATTACCAATACTGATAACCGATATGTCTCATATTACCGATAACCGATATGTCGCATATTACCGATACCGATAACGGATATGTCTCAACTTACCCATACCGATAACCGATATGTGTCATATTACCGATAACAGCTGAGCTATACAAGTTTGTAGTGAAACTGATGCTGGTGTCGTTTATTCTTAAGATTCTGTAAATTTTTGTAGCAACCAAATCATATAATGCGGGCAGTGAGACATCAGCAAAGCACCTCATCCTTTAGTACAGAAAAAGGCAGATCGTCCAATGCATTCAGCTCAGTTTTTTCTTAGTAGTTTTGTCATTAGCTCTGATGCTGCCAACTTTGAGTATTGACTAAAGTTTAAATATTGGCCAGCAATGTCAGCTGCGATTGGCACATCAGACCAACGAGGATGAATCGAGTTTTAACGAATATTTCCCGATACCAATATATTGAACGATATATTGTGCGTCTGTAGTGTAGATCTGCAGTTAGCATGCCAGTGTGTTTCGTTTGGTGTGTGTGCCCAGGATTCGGGATTCCTCAGTCTGATTTCCCAAGTTGCCCTGGGCGCTCTGTCCAGAAGGCGTCTCTCACAGGATACGACCCGGACAGCCTGTCCCCCGGGTGTCGTCTCCTTGTCCCCGCATGTGGCAGGGACATTGTGGGTCTCTCCTGCAGGAGTCGTGCAGATGGTCTGTCACTGTCTCCCGCTCCTTTCCTCCTGATCTGCGGCTCGTGGCCTGACACGTTTTCTCTTTCCGTAACACTGTCACCGTATCGCAAACTTCTCTGTGAATGAGTGTGACTTTCTAAGGATGCTGTGACTTTTTTCCCCTAAAGAAGCACATTTTTTAATTAATCATTTACTTTGCAGCTCTGCCTGCTGAGTTTGGTTTCAGTTTCTCACCACAAAGTATCTATTTATCTATTCATATCTCGTTATTGTCATCCCACACTGACCTCTGTAGCCCCCTGTTGATTGGGGGGGTGGGGGGTAACAACAGCTGGGATTGGCCGGTTTCCTCGAGTGTGTGCTCAGCTGATCCAATCCTCGGATGAGGAAGAAGAGTGTGCTGATAAGGCTGTCCCGCCCTGGGCCCGGGGCCAAACACACCCATTCAGAGGTTAAGGTCCCCTCCTGTGCTCTTTGTGTGTGTGTGTTTGAGTTTTATTCCGGACATGAACAGTGGCTTTTTTGTGTGGCGAACATTCATGAATATGCACTGCCAAGTGCACGGAGTTCACATCGCATCACGAGGAGTGCTCTGTGGAGTCGGTGTTCCCGCCGCCAGACTTCGGAATGCCTCTAAAGCAGCGGCTTTCTCTTTGTTTTGCTCTGTGCTTAATAGCTTCAAAAAGAATATGGCAGCTTCTCACACACACAGCTGTACAGTGCCACCGTTCGGGGTCGTCTGAGTCCCAGTGAGCTCTGTACTTGGGCTGGATAAATTCAGGGTCGTCAACTTTGGTCAGCTGACTGGCGTGACATTTGTAATTTGAGACAAGTCTGCATACACTTACATGTATGTGAGAGTTTATTAGCTTGTAAAGAGTCTGTTGTGTTTGCAAACTACCCCAACGCTTTTTATGTAGCTAATTTTAGGTTTATAATGGAATAATATAGATTTGCCGTGAGATTTCTTGTGTGAGCGTGAGAGTCTGAATGCATGAAAGCTGGCAGTCCTATAAATTTGGGTCTTATTCCGAGGCTTTTGAGGAGGGAAGCGGTAGATTGACTTAGGGCGGCACCCCAGTCCCGCTGGATGTCATTCTGTTTGGCCTGTGATGGGTGTCTCCTCTACCGGGGGCAGGTTTGTTTTTCTTTTATTCCCCCGTCTCCCTCCCTCCGGCGGCCTGCCATTGTCTGTCCTTATGTACCCTCTCTTGCTCACAGCCGGGTGGCGCTGTGCTACTCACGTGGCCGCCGTTTAGCCTCTGGCACACGCACAGGCGTGAGGAAAATTGACTTGGCCGGAAAGTAGCTAAAAAAAAAAAACGGGCCTTTTGGCTCCACGGCGTTTCCGGTTCCTTCTGTGAATGTTTGCCATTTAAGTCGCATGGCGCCAGAAGTATTCCTACGCTGAAACAAATATTATTCTTTTAGGTTTACTCTCGTCTTTGTCTTAGCCTGATTTGAAATAACACCCCTTTTCTTCCTTTCCTGCCATTGATTAGCTGATAATAGAAAATAACTAGATAAATGTAGACTTAGTAATCCACTCTGTCGGCACAGTATTATCAAATCAGAAACAGAGGTGTTTGTTAGACTGTGGGCCCAGGATCACTGCCTATTTTTACCGAGTAAGAAGTTGTCAGAAAAAGCAAAGACGGGATATTAATCACTGTGGCGTATTTAGAACTGACTCATCTCTGTGATTCAGTTTAGCATGATTTTCAGTGTTGAGAGGTGAAGCCGCGTGTGGAGCAAGCCTGAATATCTGATACCGTCCACCATCGAGGTGGTACACCACTCTGGAACAGGTAGGCGTGGTACGGCCTGATGGACACGCAGACCAATCTGGGAGCAGCAGCAGGTCAGGGCAGTCCACTCTCCAGATGATGTGGAGCAACCACAGACCCCTAGTGAGAGTAACTGCCGGAAAGCTAGGCAGCCTGGGAATGCTGGGAAGGCAGCCCAGTATCCCTGGAAAGGTCACGGAGTAGGCGGCGTCTGGCCAAACTGTCTGCAGGCTCGATCCTGGAAAAGCCTGGCCTCCCGGCCGACATAGCTGCAGGTCGCTGGAAGAGGACCGCGGTGCACTGGATAAACAAGACATAATGGTTTTCTGACTTGCGCGCCAGTGTTAGCGGTAGCGAGCTAATGCTGCCGTTTCGCTGGTGTCTTCCGGCACAAATAAATAAAAGTCCACTGGGCCCAGAATGGCGTCTCTGTCCATAATGATCCCCCCCCCCCCACGTCTCTTCGTTTTGTCATTAATATTTAACAACGTCAATTTAGCATTTTAACTGCCCTGTTTATTGACTGATCAAGGAAAGTGGTGGTGACATAGAAGACGGCCGATCGTAGGGGACAGTTACCATGAGCTTGCGTGATACTCTGAATGGGGGGTGAATGGGGGGGGTTATATTTTTTTCAGTGTTTAAACTGGAGTTTGTACCTGCAGTTCTGCTTTCTGTAGGCACCAAGCTTGAAGGAGAGTGTTTACCTTGCCGGAGATTACAGGCACACGGCGTCCCCAGGAGAAGGAGGGTGAGGTGGGATCCATTTTTACTGGGCTGTCACTTACGACTTCATTGGGAGCTTATCTTCTGAATTGATTTTTTTTTCGAGGGGCAGGGGGGTGGGGTGGGTATGAAAGTTTAGTGAAGGCTGTTAAGACAGGAAGGTTGAGTCTGCTTCCTCAGAGCAACGGGAAGCATCGAGACCCAATTTAAAGCCAGTGACTCTTAAGGGAAACGCGCGAGGAGGGACGAAAGAAATATGGCAGGCCGGCGGAGGCGAACAGCTGCGAGAGCCATCGCACTCACTTTTCTGTTGTGTTTAATAATTTAGCCGTGTGGTGGAAGCTTGTAGCCATGAGTCGCTTTCCCGAGTTTGTAATTGTGCGTTGCATCTTAATTAAGTGGATGGTTATTCCGCTCAGGCAGGTCAGCTACCTTTTGCGAGAAGACAACCATGAGATACGCAAGCTGAGGCCCCTTAACCAGGTCTTGTAGAAATACAGCATTAAATTTAATTACAAATACATAAAATGTATGCAGCGCTTTTCAAAACCAGAAGATGCTAAAATGGCTACTGTCTCTGATATATGGAGGCAGTGTAAGTGTTTCGCTATGTGCTCCTTGTCGATATATCAATTCTAATTTAATGGTGTGTCATGTAGTTTTTTTGTGTTAAGTTGTGCTTCTGTTTTTAAACTAGAGTAAGAGCTCTGGGTTATGCACGGATTTATGGATGTGGTCAGTTGCACAAAGGGGGAAATCTTGCATGACTTTCGTATTCAAGCTGCCCTCTGGAGCTGTTCTGTCAGCTGACCGCTTCTAGCCAATAGGATTGCACTCGGTTGGCACTCAGAAACATGCCACGGTAACCATTAGCC
This sequence comes from Mormyrops boulengeri, assembly GCA_026781065.1. Lineage (NCBI taxonomy): Eukaryota > Metazoa > Chordata > Actinopteri > Osteoglossiformes > Mormyridae > Mormyrops > Mormyrops boulengeri. The sequence goes on along the minus strand of JAODLD010000047.1, from coordinate 5,718,370 downwards.
TGAGTGCTAACGGGTGTACAGGCTCGGGTACGGAATTTGTCCCACTCTCCTCTCTGTCAAACTGATAGTCAGAAAAGGCTGCGCGGTTTCATCCTGGATCCCAGAGAACAGCCTCTCATGCTAACTGAACATCCGGTGTTTAATATTTAACCAGAATCTGTGTTGTTCTGAAGGTGCTTGTTGACCTGCCTGCTTGCCCTCTTGGGCTCATGGATATTTTAATGGACCCTGGAGGCTGACATAGAGCTAACGTTTCAGCCAGTCTACAATAACAGCATTTAATAACCGGCGCAGGAAGCAGTGCGGCCTACGCACTTGGCTTTTGGCTGCTCGTGAGCTCAGAGCGATCTGATAAGCGCGGAGCAGGGGGGAGCTGGTGGGGGAGGTGGAATGGGATTAATCGGGCTGTCCAACGGTTCCCCCCCCACCGCGTAACACCTCGAGCCAGAATTCCACCCACACCAACGCTATGAATAGGGATTATTCCTGGAAGTTCCACCTTTTCACATCCCCAAGAGATGCACTGGGCCAGATTAGGCTGTAACTGGTTGTGTTTTGGAGGCCCTCCTGGTGTACCATTGAGCCATAAGCAAAGAGCTGTTTGAGCAAAATATCCAGGCTCCCCTGGCCTTGGCTCCCCCATCCAATTTTATGTATAATTTTATGATTTCAAGTGCCCCAATCAAAGTACTGGGCCTCCTGAATCTGCCAGGGTATCCATGCCCCTACTGTGGCCCCTGTAAAGTGCCGGGCCCCCTGAATCTGCCAGGGTATCCATGCCCCCACTGTGGCCCTTGTAAAGTGCTGGGCCTCCTGAATCTGCCAGGGTATCCATGCCCTGTGACGCCCCTCAAAATTTTGATTGGTTAAAAAAAAAAGTAAGTTCCTTTGGATAAAAGTGTGGGCTAAATAAGTAAATAACAAAATGACTGCCTTACCCTTATTGATGCTGACCTGTCCCCTCCCACACAGAAAAGCTTTCTTCTTTTCGATAAAAAGAGTTTTCTTCTGTCCCTCCAACGTTGCCGTTGATGTTCTGGTGATGTATGAATGCCTACTGAGAAGAAGCAGACAGAAACACCCATTCTGTGGTGGAACACAGAGCAGACTGTTTGTTTGTATCGATGGCTGGTGTTTCTAGGGCAAATTCTCCTTTTAAAGCTTGGTTTAAATTATAATGTTAATTTATAGTTCTGGGCTACTTGCGTTAAACCTTTGAAAGTCAGTGTTTCTAAACTAATCGCTTCCCTCTTTTCTTGTGTCTGAGTAAATGCTCCTGGTTCATTTGTCACACTACCCGGTAACTTTTATGTTTTCTGTTATTTGCTCTGAGCTGTGACTAAAAGAAAAAAAAAAAAAAAAAACCCAGGATATTCTATATAGCAGTGAACCAAGCCTTAGTCATCAGACGCTGGGGAGGTCTTGTTTATTGCTGCTATTGTTAAAAGTGGATTGCGTTTTCTTTAAAGATTACACTATATGTAAGCTAAATTGTTTTATGTTCAACCCACATTGAAACAGGGAGGGGTGTCATTATAGTGGTCAGCCGATTGGAACAGTTAGGGCTGTAATATATTTTGGTTGTAGGGTACATCGTGTGCAAACCCACCCCGGACTGGACGCAGCTGAACATATGTGACTGTTAGTTAAGGGGCGAGATGTTTTCCCGGTAACTCGATGTTTTAGAGGAAACAGATGTTCAGCTGGGAAGTTTAAGAGAAGCGGCATTTTGAGGTGGATGGTAAATATTCGACGTGAACTCTAACACGTTCAGACGAGAGGTAACCACGTCAAAGGCCAACCGGGAGGATTGTCCCTGCAAACTTCCTGCCCGAAAGCTTTCTGGAAGTCATGTATTTTTAATGTCACTGGATCGCTGTGTATGTTGGCGTGTCTTAAAAGCATGTCTAGAATGACAAACACATGTGTTCGTGCTTGGCCGCTGTTTAAACTACAGTGCTGTTGATATGGTGATGTAGCTTAGCGGTTAGCTCCATCCAAAGGACGTTGTCTGGTTGAGTATTCCTTGGGTACAGAGACACGGATCTGTTTCGGGAAGTGGACCTGGCATTATTTTTGGCCTCAGCTCCACTGGCACGGCGCTGAGTCGCGACCTCTCGGAGCTCGTGCGGCGCCCCCGTTTCTTCCGAAATACTTCCCCGTCACGTGGATAATCTGGGTCTCCGTCAGGCGCGTTCGCCTGGGAAGTGGCACTTGATTAAATCCGGTATTTCTGGAGCTGCCGTGGGAGAACCCCCACCCCCCTGCCAAGAACGAATTGAATCTTATAATATATGTGCTAAATTAATTTGTCCACCTCTTACGAACAAACGCCCCCCTTGGGAGCCTGATGTATGACTCTATTACGCAGTAGGTTCCTGTCTTTTGGAATGTTTGTTTTAACCTTTAGAATGAACCATGCCAACGGAGGGGGGGGGGCGGGGGTGATGTGATCACATCAAATCCATGTCAGTGGGACGCTGTGAGCTACTTCATGTTTTCCAGGCTACTTTAAAACCGAACGGCTCCTGTCTTCGGCTAATTAGTTCAATTCTTCTTCTGTTTTACTAGTTTGTTTCCTTGATTGAAAGACTCATCTGGCTGTTTCATATTAACCTACATGAGTTTAGGAAACCGACCAATCAGCACACTTCAAGAACTCAGTGCTAAAGTGAAATATAGGTTCTTTTAATTTAATTTGTAGTTTACAAACCCTGCCCTAGCTCATGGTGTCCCCCTGACGTGGAGTAGGTGGTCACCCCACTAGCCTTCTGAAGTGTTGTTTGCTCAAATCAGCCAGGAGCTGCACAAGCACCTGGTCGCCTGTAGAGGTCACTGTAAAGTGGTGCCACTTAGTGTAACACGATGAAACCCTTTCCCCACTGTAATGTCCACTTTGCTCTGACTTGGTCCATTTCTTCTCCTTCTGTACTGTCTTTGTCTCCTGCTCCCGCTTCACGTTTTCACCTTTGGCACGACTTTCCGCTTACTGACCCGGCGGACACTACTTCCGGATGTCATCTGAGCTGGCCAAGGGGGCGGTAGGCGGCAGGCTGAGTGCCTCCGTGAGAGGGAGAGGCCACCACAGGAAGCCCACCCCTGAATACAGCCTCTTCTGTACACATATACGGAGAAAACTGCTGGTGCAGTGATCTACAGACGATCATTCATAAGGATGAGTTCGTTTCCGGTCCCCATGTGGCTGGCTGGTCGGGCCCATGCTTCCGTTTCCATCTGAGTAAAAAGTGATAAAGAACCTTTTCAATATGTAAATGTATGAATATATTGCAGGGCCGTTGGCAGGGTAACACACACAGGTGTTATGTCGTGCCCTTGCCTGACATGCTACAAGTCTCACCGTGGCTTCTCTTTGTCTCTCTTGCGCTGTATTTTCTTGAACTGTTGTAGAGATTAACCTGATCGCAGTGAGAGGGCAAGGTTTCGTTCAAGGTTAATAGAGCAAGGACTTCTTGTGCCTCAAGGGTTGCCGCGAAGTAAGATTTTTTTTTTTTGCCTCGTTTGAAGCACCCGAGGATTCTGGGTGACTTCTGGAGTTTACATCGACTCCACCAGCTATCACACGGCTGTATCGTGAGAGGTCCGATCTTTCAGCACGACAACTAGGGATGGCTTACCGCCACAGGAGGGCAGACCGGTGTCATGCCATTCGCCGTGTTGTGCCTGCTGCTTGCGGCCGATGTTCCGGGTGTTTCCGTGCCAGCTCGGCCTTATGGATGGCTCTCCGGAGTCGGAGCTGGACCGACGCCTCGCTCTGTGGCCATCTGGAGCAGGTGCACGTATCTTCGCCGGAGAGCACTATAGAGAAGCGTGCAGAGCTTCAGGGCAGATCCCAATCTGTCCTTGATGATCTGCTTTAAATTGTTTTGGTGAATTGCAAAATACTGTACTGTGCAGAAAATGTGTCCGAAAGTCACACCAGAGTTTCCATTAACCACCCTATATTTTGACTACACACTTAGCCTTCCATGTTTGGCTAATTAACACACAAATAATCCAGTTATTTGACAAATTAAGTTACTTAAGTGAGCCTGTGGTAAAATTAGTAAATACATGGAATGGCTGGGCTGCCCATTAGGAGAAGTTTGGGGACTGAAGCAGTGTTCATCTAGCCATCAGCTAGATATCAGTTATCTTTTTGGAGAACAGAAGAAATTCCTGTTAATATTTATTGTTACTCTTAATTTGCATATATTCTCATGTTAAATTGTGTTTTTTTCTGAGTCGATATACACTTACTACTCAGATAAATAGCCTTAAACATTTTATTCGACTGCCTAAGACTTTTACACAGTCCTGGAGTACTGCATGTCTATATTTAGATATACAGTGGGGTATGCTACAATAAAATCAGGATGGTAAAATGAACACAGACGCTACAACGGATGCGGAGGACTACTATCGGCCATGGTAGAATGCCCCGTTTAGGGGCCTTCCCACTTTGATTAGAGCGTCATCTTTATCGTTTTCCGGTTCAGCAATCAGTGTGGTCAGTTATCTCCTTATTTTATTCAGTTATCACTGAATTTTTTTTCAATTATTCTGATATGTAAATATAGCCATGAGCTGGCAAGACAAAGTGAGGGAGTTAATTCACTTAGACATTAAGACAGAAATTATTTCCAAGCGAGAAAGTGGAAAAACCGTGGCAGATCTAAGTGCTGAATATGATACGGTTAAATCACTGATCAGTACTGGGGTGGACGGCATAAACTGTGTGTGTGTGTGTGTGTGTGTGTGTGTGTGTGTGTGTGTATATATATATAATGTACACATATGAATTTGCCCTAAGGTATGGATTTTGACAATACCGCGCTAAATTTCCAGGTCCCCATAAAGGAAAACTCAGTTTTCTAAAGATCAAAAAACTAAAAATGGCAAAAGTCCATAAAAATGAATGAGCAGTCCCCACTAAACGTGTGTTTGTGTATGTCTGTGTATTTATGCGTGCGTGCGTGTGTGTGTGTGTATACATTATATATATATATATATATATATGTATTTATGATTTAATTTTTTTTACAAACACAACAAAAGGAAGTTTTTCTCATATTGGTTTTGCAGAACCTTCTCTTCATCCTTGCCTCTTTTCTGCTGTCTTGCTGATCCTGGCTGTGTTGAGTCTTAGAGGACTTGATTTTCTTTCTCTTTTTCTTCTTTTTCTTTTGGCAGTCACAAAGGCTTACGTGTGTTAAGCCCTAGACAGCCGTGTAATACGCTCCTCGGAGCACATCGAGGCGAGCGCGTAAATCAGGGGATAGCATTCACTGACACCGCCAAGGTGCCCCACGACTGTGTGTTACGCTCTTAAATCACCTTTATGTTGGCTGTCAGGGGTCACACCGCGGGGAATGTGAAGGCGCGACACCTCGTTTCCCAGCCGTCGCGGCACTCCGATGCTGGAGCCCCAGGCTCGGCAGCGCCGGGAATCCAGTCGCCGAGAAATCTGAGGCGGCCGCGGGGTCTGTTAGATCATCGCCATGGCAACCGCTCAGAACGCGCGCGGCCTTGGGATTCTTCCCCTGTGCAGCATTTCCAGGTAGATCAATCCTGGGCCTTTTTCATCTGCTCTTCGATCAAAGGTGCGGAGTAGACTGACGCCGTTGTTCTTGGCGTCATGAAAGAACCACCGTCTGTTCCTCCCTGATGTAGTTTTAATATATGATCTATTTTACATGTATCATAAAAACGCTGCCGGAACTTTCTAAACTAAATTATGCTAATGTATAATTTTGTGGCTTCTGTGAAAATTGAATGTGTCTTCCAGATATTTTATGAATGAATTGAAGTTTCACCTTCTCAGGTTATTAGTTATCGGTTTATTTCAGTGGTCAGCAACATGTTGAACCAACAAGAAGTAGCTCTCAGTGTAAGAAACGTTGGAGAACTGTGATTTATTATTTAATAATCGTTACCTTTTACATATAACCTAGCTTTCACCTGGGCGTCTTCGCGGGACTTGGACAACTTGAGCTCTTCTTAAAGGAAATCCTGTCCCACTGCCCAGGTCACTCTGCCTTTTGACTGATTCATTCTCTGATCCTGTTGGACGGTGGGGGGGGTGGACTCATGTTGGTCACTTGCCGCATTCTGACCCAAATGCAATTGAATCTGGACTGGACCCCACCCCGCCCCCACAGCTAGGAAAATTTTACTATTGGTGGATGCAGTGGACCTTGGCTTTGTGTCACCGATGGAATGTGGCCGTCAGGAAGAAATAGCGTTCCCTGCCCCCATAGCCCACTTTTAAATTGCTAACGGCTCTCCAATCAGACTTTCTGACCTGCTGCCTGTTTGTTCCTCTCTCCAGGTGAGCATCATATTTTAAGGCATCCTGGATCATCCCGCAGGAGAGGATGTCCTACCAGCGCTGATTCCTCACCCTACCTTGGCAGCCTGTGTCGTCTGAGTCTTCCTCCCGGGCCCGCCGGGCGGCGGGGGGGGGCGCCGGGGCGGGGGGGCGGGGGCGGGGGCCCGC